>JAPYKE020000169.1:362500-480000 GCA_028554795.2 Sinohyriopsis cumingii
ATCTGTGGCACAACTAGATGTTATTTTCAATGAATACGGTATGACATATTTTGAATTAGAGAAAGAGTGTGCAGTCTGGAAAAAAAACATTGCATATAGAAGACTTATGTCATTCAAAAAAGGAATAAAGTCAACCTTGTCCTGAACATATATTAACAACTCATAGGTCCCATCCAAATACAATTCCCAGTTAGTCTTCTTATTTAATTACATTCCCACATTAAAGCAACTATATATCATAAATTAGTTTTAGATGATATTTACACTTTATATTCTCTAGATATGCATGCAGTAATAACATTTGGCAATTAGGTAAAGTGTGATTAAAGTTAAGATGAAATGTAATGCAACAAACCATTGCTTACATTCTGCGTATAAAATATTTACAGGAACATGCAGTCATGTTGTGAATGAACAAAATGCTCCCCGTCCCCCGCCAGCCTTCCCCCTCCAGCCTCCTAACAGAAACGCACACGTGTAAAATGGATTGTCAACTGTCAGTTTACAACATGTGCACTTTCTATTCCAGTAAACGTCCTAAAAAGCACTTCTCTTAGGTTCGGGGCTTAGGAATGTATCCAACAGTATATATATCTATATATATATATATATATATATATATATATATATATATGTATGTATGTAGGTATGTATGTGTGTGTGTTTCTGTGTGTGTGTATGTATGTATGTATTTATGTATGCATGTATGTATGTATGTATGTATGTATATGTACGTACGTGTGTGTGTATGTATGTATGTATGTATGTATGTATGTATGTATGCATGCATGTATGTATGTATGTATGTATGTATGTATGTATGTATGTATGTATGTATGTATGTATGTACTGCTGTATTATTGGCGTCCAACAATTTAATGTTGTAGGGCACCGGTCTGGGATTTTGTTTTTAATATCAAGAGTCAGATTACAATTTCAGACCCCATCCAGCTCAAAATTTAAATGGACAGTGTCCTATTGTAGATGTATTTGCAATGTGTATGTTAATTATTATACAGGTTGTGACTCGAACGTTAACTAATTTTGGGGCTATTAAGTACGTACTATAGCTGACACAATGTATGAGACAATGTGCGGACATCAGAAAGCTTGTTGTAAACATAGTTGTTGACGCTGAAGCCTATAATCGACTAGCTAATCTACTGATAGAAAGGCAGGAAAGCTTGGTGATTCATACATGTAGGAAAAGTTGTAATATTCAAATTTAAGCCGTAACAATACAACGATTGTGTGAAAAAGTCAATTTTTCATAAGACATGAATAATACTGTGTAACACAAATTTGTGTTCCTTTGTAGTAAGTGTTTTTCGTAATTGCTTATACCTAAATAATATAGAAATTGGCTATTATTAAACACAAACTCTGATTTTGTGACTAGGGCAGAGATATTTTCAAATTTAATTATTTCCAATGAGAAATCGGCGAATTTTCGAACGTATCAAGATGAGCATCGATAATATGGACTTTGAGGGACAATCCTGCATCCCATTGTGCTTTAATTCTTCACCAGAGTCTCAACCAGCTGCACAGAGTTTTTGGCCTTGTGATTGCCCAGGAAGCCCCGAACCACTGCGACAAGGCTGTTCGAAACCGCTTTCTCATTAATAGTGAGCTTCTTGGGGGAAGTCATTGCACTCCAGGATCTTCTTTATATGTGGTCCGACGAAGACACCGGCTTTGACCTTAGCCCCAGCTTAGGGAATAAGTCTTGAATGTACTTGAAGGCTGCCGTCTCCTTATCTACAGCCCTGACAAATTCTTTCATATGGATAAATTTGACGTGCAGTGGTGGTATCAGTACCTTAAGGTGGTCCACCAGTGGATCCCACTTGACGTTGTTCCTCCCCACAGACAACTCGGTCTCCTGTGGCCAGTCTCGCATGTAGTAGTGCGCCTTAGTGTCCATTCTGTCCCAAAGCAGGGAAATGTGGCAAAACACCTTGGAGACAAATCAGGAATGCAACCATTGTGAAGTCTCTGATGACCTCCCAGCCATTTCATCATAGTTCAAGGTGTCCATCAAGGTCCTGATGCTTTTGTAATCCTCTTTGAAAAGCACGGCTTTGAGGCTCCTGGATGAGCTGTCAATGAAGACACCCCAATCATTATGGTTACAGGCGATTCCGATTGCCTCAAACAGACAGGTCAAATTGACGCTGAAGCAGAGTCCATCTTGAAGGGTGAAGAAGCTGGAACAATCTTGGTGACGCTTCCTCTGATCTGCGACTTGCACACTTACATAAAACAAGTTCCACAGCTTGAGACTAAATGTCAAAAGCTCGGCATTGAACTTGAAACCAAGGTCTCTGATCAAGTCGTTGAGATCGTTTTGGTTGGGGTAGTATGGAATTCTCTCCTCAGCTCCACCCCTGGAATTTTCACCTAAATCTACAGCGTCTACCTCGCTCTCTGACTTGCTGCTATCTTCAAAAGACGGCTTCTCTCTCTCCGGATGAGTGGGTATGTGGAGCTCAGGGCAGTGTGGCACAGGGGCAATGGATGAAGGAAGGTCGGGATACGTGATATCAGGTGCATTCATGCCAAGGTCTCTGATCAAATCGTTGAGATCTTTTTGTTTGGGGTAGTCTAGGTTTCTCTCCTCAACTGGATCTACAACGTCTTCCTCGCTCTCTGACTTGCTGCTCTCTCTCAGGACGAGTCGGTATGTGTGCTCAGGGCAGTGTGGCACCAGGGTGATGGTTGAAGGAAGGTCCGGATACGTGATATCGGGTGCATTCATGCTAGTCTGACGTTTGGATGGGTCCACCATGTAGAAGTAGCAGTTGCTTGAGTGGCCATTTGGTTCCCGCAAAAGTCTGTGGATAGTGAACTTCGTGGCTCTCTTTTACACTCTGCACCATCCTACATAAATACACATATCTCACCCATGACTAACGTGTAAGAGAATCTTGCAATATTTTTCATATATGATATAGTTTTTCAATAATACTGCAAATTTTAAAACATTTAAAATTCAAAAACGTTTACAATTTTAAACATGTTGACACATTTAATAACAAAAAATTCCGAGCAGGAATTGTCCATCTTACCTTCTAGAGTTTTTATTTTGCAATGCCCGCAGGTGAAATGAGGTGCCCAGGGTTTGTCTTGATCCCAGACAGGCATGCCGAAATATACCTTGTAGGCCATACACATCTTAGAAGATGCTTCCACGGATTACTATTTCGCTCTTGTCTTGATAAATTGTCCGCGGACATAGTAAAATGCGTCTGCCGGATGCTTGCACCTCTTGATGCCATCTCAGAAAAATACAGATATGTATCAATTTAGGCAGCTTGAACTAAACAGAACTGGTGGGCTTAAGACCCCTGTATCTATACTACTATTTATATTACTTGAAATTTCTAGACAATTCTAGAAGATTCTCTAAGTTTACTGAACACTGAATCGATTTGGAATGTTCCGGAAAATAGGCAAATTTCAACATATCACTGTCCTGGTCACAAAAGCAATGTTTTGTCGAACAATAGCCATTTTCTGTACTTTTCAGGTATAATCAATTCGGAAATAACACGTAATACACGGGAACAACAAAAACATTGTTACGCGGTGTAATCAATAATTTCGTAACATGATTATTCGGGAATTTCCTGACACGTCTTACAGATGGCAACTACAGAGTTCTGATTCATTTCATATATAACATTATATAGGTCCTGTCATTTCAAAGATTGTGATCATAATTAATACTTAGAATACCAGAGCGGGTGGTAGTTTTCCTTACGAGGTCCATATGTAAACTAAATTGAAAGGATCAATTTTAAAGCATTTTAATCATTATACAATCTTCCAGTATAACTTTGTTTACCTTCTATCCACCCTACAAGACACACACACACACACGCACACACACCCACACCCACACACACACACACACACACACACACACACATATATATATATATATATATATATATATATATATATAGTTAGATAGATTGATAGATATTCGACACAATAAAACAAAATGTAATGCATCATAAGATGTGTTTACTCTCTTGACGCACTAGAAATGAATAAAACGTTTGCATAACATAAGCGTATTCGATGAGTGAATCTGCTTTATATTACAATGGTCTGGCCATAGTTTAGGCATAGCGAACAATTTACATTTCAATTCTTACACAAATTGCTGAAGGAAACAAAAATATGCACTTGTTATAAGCTGGCACTTGAAAGCTTGGTCCACTGTGGGAAATATTCCCCCACATGTAAAATATACTTAAGTGGCGATTGGTAATATAGTCTTCGTAAAATTATTTGTTATATAATACACCAATATAATTAAATTCAAGATTAAGATGAATATTATGTTCACATATGCTGAAACACTTTCCCACTAATAACACTCACGAAAGCTGGATAAATATGAATGTTATTTGCATACACTGACCCTATGTGTTTTCAGATGCAAATACAAATATATGGGATGTCACAATGGCTATATAGTTGTATTACTGTAAATGTAATTCACTCTGTACTGAAATAAGCATCAACAACAACAAATACACACTGCGCAATTTATGTTTCTCAAAACACTAAGAGATTAATCAGAGATATATGTAAAATATGGCAGAGACGGAATGTTGTTCTCCGTCAGAAAGCCTATAAAAAACGGCGAATTTAGCGGATTTATACGACAGGTGTATTTGCCATTGAGTAGATGGATACTTAGTGCACCGGTGCGCAGACTAGTGCTTTGGTATTATTCCAAATCATTTCAGAACACTTTGGAGACATCAAAATGTCAAGTTACACTGGCAAAATCAAGCACATATAATTAATCGACTTCACCATTTACATCTACAAATAATACATATTTAACTCTCATGCAGTGTAACTTCGTCGTGCCAATTGTATATTTTGTTCACTATCCAAAACGTCATTTTTTTATTGAGCTAGGTGCAGAAAATTAAATCCATGCCTGATGATCTGTAGCATATCTCATTCAAGCGTTTCTGGTCGCTCTTTTCTTATTTGGAGAGTATATATTTGGCAATATCAACTACGGTCCATTTATGATCAGCTCCGAACAAATATGGAAATCAAATTGCACAAACCTTTCTCATCTTCAAATAAGTGTTCAGCATATGTAAAACAGCTGCCAAATGTAGCAAAAATACAAATCCTTTACTGTGTATTGAACATCGTAATCGAATTCCCCTTCTCCACAGCCAAGTCTCGCTCACGAATCACTGATAACGGCCTTACAGTATATTGATCAGTTGACGAAACCAAGTCAAGCGTGTAGGGGGGCATCTTACCTCTGTCTCCGTGAGTTCGAGTCTCGGGTTCTGGCAATGTGGGTATGTGAGGAAGCTTGCCAGTAGCTTCTCGTTGGTCTGTGGTTCTTGTCGGGGTTTTCACGGGTTCGACCTCCACCATTTATTCTGGCCGCAATGAATAGCCTTTATTGTGCTGAAAAATGGCGTTAAACCATAGAACAACAACAACAACAAACGTGTAGGATATAACATATAACTGAATCTGCAAACTTTATTTAAGTCGGCCATCAGAATGACCGAATATTATGATATTTTCTTTGCTCAAAGCAGAAATGTTATCATATTCCGACATTTTAATGTCAAGGACATTTAAAAATTATATATCACGTTTCATGCATGCTGTATAAGCTGCTATAGGTCAATTTATTTTATCTGTCAATCCGCATATACTCTATTGAGAGGTTCAAATACACGCATACACAGACACACATCAATTATTTAACAAATGTTAAAATTTTCAAATTACCCAAACAACACCATCTCAGTTGTCATGCACGAGGATGCATAAGAGCAAAACATGTTTATGCGAAGAGAAAAAAAGCAAATGATCCTTTGAAACGAAATAAATCAATAACGAATAAGTAATAACGAAACACGCTTGTCTTTCTATTAAGCCTTTAAGAGCTTTACTTGCATATTAAGCGAAATATATGAAAAGAAACCTCTGCTTGGTTCAAAGTGCATATGTAGATGTGATACTATCTTGATCAAGTACTCTTAGATTAATTGGACATTTTGCTTCTGGTTAATATCTATTCTGTGATCAGATAAGATGTAGACAATATATCCCCTGCTGGCTACAATTTTGCAGCATTGATTGTTAATTTCAAAACCATTAAAGTACATCTGAAATAGTTTTTATTGCAACAAACAATAACAGCTACCGCTACTAATAAACGATCTGAAACCACGTCAAGTACAGTTTGCATATTATATTCTAGTTCTATGTCTAAGGCAACTAACATCAGTGCAAAAGCGAAATATTCTCCGACTTGATTTATGTATTGATCTTGAATGATTTCTTCATATGACTGGTTTTCTGATAATTTACTCAGATGCATGCATGAATAGTTGCCGATTGTCTTGTTTGTTATTTCAGCAAGTTTAAATCTATTTTTCCTCAGTTACGCTTAGATGAATTCAAGAGTTTACCTCATGTAAGTATCTCTACTGTTTTCAGATAATACCAAGTAGCGTTAAGGCTTTCGACTTTATTAAATGGAGCTTTGTGTAAAAAGCTGTACAGTGCTATACCTTAAGGGATACTGTTTGTGAGTGGTTTATGCTGTTATGTCATAACTCAAAAAGTTTTCTTAGAAATAAGATTATCTTTAAAAAGGATATCGTGAAGGAGATCTTATAAAGCCCTATTTGTTTATTATCGATGATGAGATTTTATATAAACAAATGTTAGCAGCATTGTGGATGTAAGGGGACTCATCTTTGAGATTAGTGAGTATAAGTCGGGTCAAAATACCGATGACGCTCTTCTCAATGGATCTCAACATTCTCTGAAAGAAACTATGACTATATTGCAAGGCTTTGTTTCTTGGTATCATGGGGACTTAAATTGAATATACATAGCAAAAAATATTTGGATTTGAAACACAAACAGTTTCAGTGAAAGGACATATTCCGATATGGTTTTAAATTGGTCTTGTTCTAACTTGACACTCCTTGTCGTTGATTATTCTCCAGACATACAATAAATGGTGGGAAAAAAATAAATGATGACACTAACGAAGGAAAAAAGAATACTGGCAAGCTAGAACCAAAGAGATCTTTTAATCGCAGGTAAAGTAATTGTTGTAAAAACATTTGTCCTGTCCCTGTTCAAACATCTTTTCGCAGCACTTCCAATTCCATCAGTAAAAATCAAAGTGAACTAAATCATACCTAGCTGACGTTACTATGGGGTGGAAAAGTAACGAGGACTAAATGTGATGTACAAGTATTCCAAGACAAGTGCTTCATGATTAGAGATGTTACACGTTTATTCATTCATTATGTACATTAAGATTAGATGGATAAAGGATTACTGGAAAACAAGGATGAAGCGTGACAGAACCTAGACAATGCAACTCTATTCAGAAATATAAAGAATATTTGGAATTTAACGTGAAAGAACTTATAAGAATTTAGTACGCACATTAACGCACAATCTTGGGAGATGTAACGTTGGCAGGATCCAATATGAAAGAAGATTCACACAGTCCAAATGAATATTAATCCCCGAACTTTTAAATTTAGTTCCACCTTAAATGTTCTATCGAAACAAATCCTGGATAGATGCCGGTTATTCATTCCTTAACAATTTAGTTAATGATCATGGTAATGTAATACTCTCGAAATTTTAAAAGGTAAAACTGGATGCGATGATTTTTAAAATACGTTTCTTTAATATAAGAGGTTGCCAAGTTGATCTCATTTAATATTAAATCGGGGTGCGTGGCATTGACATGTTTCAAACTTACATTTTATATTTTTATGTTCAAACTTTCTTTAAAACTCGCTCATTCCAATTTTCAACATTTTATACTTTTTTCAAATTTCCGCACTAGGACGCGCAACTAAGCTATTTTATTTATGAAATAATTGTCACTAATAATTTGTTGAAAAGAATTAACTTATTAGACGACGACATATGCACTTTTTGTAAGAGCGAGAACGGAAGTATAAGGCAACTGTTCTATCATTGCAATATTGCTTCAAAGTGTTGTGTAAAATATTGTACACTTGTCAAGAAAAATAAATTGTTTTAGGAAGTTATCAATTTGGCATTTTGTATAATATCTTGCTTATTATCTCAAAATATTATATTCAAACCCGCAGACTCAGTTTGAAAAAGTCTTCCATTCTGCTTATAGTTGAAACGCACAATACATTTGAAAATATACTACTAAGTTATCAAAGAGAAGTGATTTCTTCAAAAGTGACCTAAGTTAATTACATGATACTTCTGCAATTCGATGAACAAGAGCAAATGCTGTAATGTCACGATTTATGTCACTTGCACGATGTTTACGTGTCTCAGTCTATCTAATTTGTGTGCCTGAAGAGATTATTTGCTATATTCATGTATGCATGTGTGTATGTGTCTTCTACTATTTACTATGCATTACTTTATTGTCCCTAGAATAAGTGATAACCAGAAATGTTTAATTGTAAAGTGACCATGGGACGGTGTTTCCAGACCCAGGGCTCAACCTACATCAAAGCCACTTAGATTCCATTGAAAGTGCCTTGTATTGCAATTAAGAACAACAGCTACAATTACTCCTGAAACATATGTAGCAACTTCAAGTACAATTATCATATTCAAAACTAGTACTACATCGAATGCAAAAACCATCACAACAACTAGTAAATATGAGTAAAACCCCTGCATGTATTTATATATTGATCGTTAAAGATCAGTTTTCTTATGACTGGTTTCTGACAATGTAATCAGATTCATGCTTGAATTGCTACGGGCTAATTTGTATGATATTTCACAAGGCTGACCTACAGTATTTGTCTTAAATTATAGCGACACAAGTCAGGGACATGTTATTCTTATTCTTTTCAAAACCAGTTGTATGCCGTACCGGAAAATAATATAAGTTAAATATGTGCTAAGCGTGTTAACTAAAGTAGTAATGTGTGCTCAGTTGTATCTCTAATAACACAGTGAGCTGCTCTTTAATTTTTTTTAAACTTTCACCTGGACCTCCCTGAAATTGATCTCATCGATTCTCCCATAAAAGAATACTTGAAATAATGATAAATAATAAAATACTTAAATAACGTTTAAGTCAGATATATTTACAAGTCTAAATATAAGATATTATAATAGATGGGATAAATAATTGTCGACGATTTTTGTCATGACATCAATCGTAAAGATTTGTTTCCGTTATTGTTACTTTTTCTCTGAACAATAGCATTGGTATTATTATCACCGGTTATTACGAATTCCTTAATATAAAAATCCATCGAGCTAAAGCTATAGTATACAAATATAATGAACAGATCTACCTCGTAAGCGATAAGAAAAATGAGATAACAATTTTTTATTTGAAGCTTGTAGGTCGTATGCGCAAACTGCAGCTTAATAATCGCCAATGATGCCCATCAATTTTCTTTGCCTTTTTTGTCTGTATTTTGGTTGGTTCGTTAATTTACTATGGATGTGTGTCTGTGATTATTTTCTTAACATTTTTGTTAGAATTTATACAGGAATCTTAATATTATCACAACCTAGATATTAGTGCATAAAAGCCTTGTTTATTATTGAGAATTATTATTACATGTTTTCATTTTGCATAATATAGTCTTGGAAACTGCCTTCTAGGGGCCCCGAGTGGCCGAGTGGTCTAAAGCGCTCTCCGTTACGGATCACTGCCATCTCACGTCTCTCTTCGTGGGTTCGAGTCTAGGATTCGGCTAACGTGGGTATGTGAGAAAGATCGCCAGTAGCTTCTCGTGGATCCGTGGTTCTTCCCGGGGTTTTCCAGGGTTCTTCCTCCACCATTAATACTGGGCATCGTGCATAGCCTATCGTGTGCTGAAAAAATCGCGTTAAACCCCACAACAACAACAACTGCATGCTAACGTCTCAAACCAACACAACATTACCACGAATATTGCCAACACAAGCTTGTTGTATTTTTATATCATTGTTGTTTTTCGTTTGTTTTCATTACAGTTGGAGTGGTTAGGATAAAAACAACCCGGAGAGGGAGTTATGTGAATACTCAACAGTACTCTATATATACAAGATATATTGTTAAAATGAATAGAGCATGAAAGAAAACGAAACCGAAAATAGGGAAACTTATTAATCTTAAATTATCCGATTAACTGCTATAGAAACAAACAACTTTTTGTAGAACATTGTTTTCCAGTGTAGAAGAACGATGGGGCATATCTGTCTTTCATCACGTGATTAGTGGCTTTCATCACTTAGCCTTATACTGTGATCATAGTGCTTATAAAGCAAAATAAGTCTCATTGGTTTGCGTTTAACAATTTCAGTTTTTATTTACAATAATCAAGATAGTAGTCAAGATCGTTTAATATCGCAACACATTTACATTGTCAATAGTGCAGGAGTTACAGTTTATTCAGTCTGGTTCCCAGTCGATAGAGCCTCTATTGTCAATGCTATTTTGCTTTCAAACCATCTTCGGAAACGAAACGATTGCAAAATACAATTAGCATATGTCTGTCACACAGACAAGGCAATTGCAGCCAAAGTGTTGCATTATTTGTATTTTGGTATGCTCTGCTGAGCAACATTCGTAATTGACTGACGCAAATGGGATTCTCCTGAGTCAGGTCTAACATCTACATTGAACATATTTCTCGCCATTTGCTCATAGCTTTCGTTGTATTCTTTATTCTTTCTTTCATGAAACAGTTGTATGAATTCATTTTGTTTTTGGCATCAAATTTCCATTCTCATTCGTGAAATTGAAATCATCAGGTTCTCTAGCTGTGGTTTCTCGCATTCAGCAGAAAGAGGAAAACAACTTAATTGGTCCATAATTTAAACAATAGATGGATAGAGCTATGAATATATTGAAAGAAGGAAAGATAGATGTGGTTTCTCGATTACTTAGTAGCTGACTGCTCATCACGTTCATCTAATGTGGACAATGAGACAAACTAACGATCTTAGACAAAACAAATTTAAGGGTCGCACGTTTGTGCCATTTTTCTGTTATATTAGTGATGCAAGGAAATCCCAGCCTCGGGTTGACTTTGATCAGCAGTGCCATTCAAAAGATAAATAATTTAACTTTCTGCTGCGATTTCATAATCTGGGTACCTCATATGGCATACATTATATTTATCTCCATATTAGCTCCTATGCTGATCATATTTGTTACCCATTTGTTCATCATCATGTTTTACAGGATAGATATGACAACTAAATTTAATTGGTGGGATTAATTTCTGGCATGCAATCGATATTATTTCCTCGTCGGATTGATGTAATCAAGCTTTTAAGTTAATGTGATAAAATACATATATAGCCATTACTGAAATATTCCCCTCCCTCTTGCTGAGAGATCGAGGCTCGTGGCATGAGATAGGCGGCAGAATAAACACAAAAGAGAAAAGATGTCGTGAGATTCTCCTGCAATATGAATAAGGAACGGGATATTTGCTACAATACAATTTAACTGATATGATGTCCACTTCATTTGCGTCTTTTCCCTTCGCAGAACAGGTCTTCTCCAAGTACAGTCGCAATTAATCAAAATACATTAATGACAGAACAGTGCAAACATGTTGCTTATCTGGCAATGCCGTCCAAGTTTTCCACACATTAAAGTCATTTTATACCCCGGGGTGAGTCTAATTTACTATCAAAATGGTTTCCTGTTGCTTCTGCATGAAATGTGACTTATTCCAAGTATATTTTTTTTCAAGTAAATAAAAAAACCTAACCACAACTGCTTTATATTTATGGATTGATATTCATTTAATATTTGCAGCAAAAAATATGGTCTCTCTGAATATACATACATATAACATAGCAAACCAGACACTGACCATTGAAGGCTCTATCAAAGGCACACTGAAGAGTCAGCTAAGTATCGCTCTTTTAGATCAATACTCAAATTGTTTGGATTAATGCTGTGTAGACCAGATGCGCTACTTAGCATGTCGAAAAATTCGACTAATGATGACAGGAACATGTGTGGATCAGTTGTTAGTTAGCCAGTGTTGCGACTGAAATCATGCCATCTGATCTCCTTTGATCGGTAACGCGGAGCGTTTTCTTTTGGAAGGTCCCTTTCCTCAAGTTAACATGGTACTAAATAAGCTATATGTCTACCTTTGTCGTATTACATCATTCACCTCACCTTTACCTACTATTGCACAATAACTGATAGTTTACATGGGGAATCGTTTTTAACCTGAAGATATTGCGATAAGGAAGACATTAGTGATATCGAATTGAGGACTATCACAATAACACATATTGTCATCCTTGAATACATCTATTAATAATCATAAAACTGATGTATCAGATATGGAAATTGTTCATTTTCCATTTAGAGTTAGACTGAGTACCGGTTTGCAAACTTTGCTGTTGAATCAAGACTCAATCCGGCACCAAAGTATGTATAAGGGCAAAGCATGTTTAATTAATAAATAATATCGAATCAGATACATTCTGGTGTGTTTAAAGCCTTATGCTGAGTAAGATTTCAAACTTTGTTCAGCGCATAATCAATTATATGTGTAGGATAATTTCTCTTTTGGAAATACTTTTGTAATTTATTCAAGAATTTTGTAATTTTTAATCATCTGAAATAATGTGTCCTTATATCTTGGCCTAGCTATATGGTATACTGTTTTTACATGGCACGGTATGACATGAAGAATATTCCACATTTTTGTGGACATTAGTTTCCTTCATATAAATACTTGTAGAGATTATCAATAGTCATTTATGGGTTATTTGATCTTTACTGCATGCAAAAGCAAATGTGTCTTGGGTTCCGTCTGAAGGTTTCCATTTTGGCCAGCACCATCTGGATCTCCGCCGTGGTAATCGTTTTATTTTTCATGGCTATCTAGTACAGCATGGCAAATGTTTGGAGACTACTTTGTCCAGCAGGGCGAATTTCTGAATACATATATATTCATTTATGTAAGTATAGCGAGATGTTTTGCGATTTCTTTCCAGTATCATCTGAAATGCTATTTGCAAAAGGTATAGACCCTACAACGATTCCAGTTGTCGTTTATGATAGTTTCCGTAGTCGGAATTCCAACCCCACCTAGGTCAACGGATTTTGCCGTGGCGACTTCACATACAACATCCATGACTACAAACACGTTTGTATTTCGCAACTAAAGCGACTCTTGATGATTTGGTCAGCGGTTGTTACGCCTTTATTTTTTTCATGTCGATAGTTTTGTGGGTCCATCACATATCTTGAAGTATAATTGCTCCGCAGGATGGCCATATTCGCGTTCGAAACGCATTTGAAGCAAACACGTTTGATCACTTTTATACTGCCATGTAAATAATACAAAATTCACGTGCAAACTTTATTTGCGTCAATTGTGTGTTAATGTGGACTGCCACCACGTTTACCTCAAAGCAGAATGATTCCGCCCTTGAACTGTGTCAGCAA
This sequence comes from Sinohyriopsis cumingii, assembly GCA_028554795.2. Taxonomy (NCBI): domain Eukaryota; kingdom Metazoa; phylum Mollusca; class Bivalvia; order Unionida; family Unionidae; genus Sinohyriopsis; species Sinohyriopsis cumingii. The sequence continues at coordinate 375,969 of JAPYKE020000169.1, forward strand.
CAATTTTTTTCCCGTTTTCGTCGAAGAACTGTTGCGCGGACAAGTGCGCCTTTGGTGAATTTTCAATCCTGTTCTTTCTTTTATTGGTCTTGTTAATGTTGACTCCATATACGGAGAATTCTATCCGAGTGGGCGTGGCGATGAAATCCACTTAATTGTTCTACCAAGGTCTTTGATCAGAGAGAATTGGTCTCCTTCTTAGACATATTTATGTCCCTGTCATCACCTATATTACGTCACATGCGTATTGTGTCAATGTTTTGCTATCTTGTTCAACTACTCTTATAGGAATTCGAACATTTTCTTCCGGTTAATATCTGTAGTGTGGTTATGTAGCGCAAAATGCCTTCACGAGACAGCGAAAAAGAGAACGTGTCAGTGAGCGCCACCTGAGATTCAGACAACGTCTCACAGTCGCCCGTGTACTGGTAGGAAAATAGTACTCTCCTTATAAGTAACTACAATGCATGCGGGTCAAACAAAGATCAGTAATTTGCGAGTAATGATAATGTGATCATCGCCAAGGTTGTTGACAAAAGTATTTAGGCTGGATTTGATAAACTGCAGTGAGTCAAGCTGTTGCAGATGACAAAAACGGAAAGGTATATTAATATTCTTGCTGATAGGGATGGTATAATTTGAAATGATGAAGTTCCAGTTCCTTGCATAATTAAGTTGCCATCATTTCATTTCGCAGTTACTTCGAGATTTATAACACATATCACAACCAAATCATTGTTACACAGAGATTAATATAAGGTACTGACCAGAATCAGCAAGTGTAATAATCGCAATACTTTTTCTCGCGATTGTCATACGGGCGATGAAAGGATATTCCAGTCTCGGAACAACATTATTTCCTTTTTACATCGGTGGTGTATTCTTGGGCAGTGCATTTTATTTTAATTAACGAAGTACTAACTAACCAAATTTTGTTCCTGTGTGGTAATGTGGAAATTGAGAATGATTTAATACATAAGGTTGCTCAACTAGTTTTCTGCAATTAAGTAACAATGAAGGCACAATCAGCCCTACTTTATGAATTATTTCATATTAAACAACATATATATAAACTATATATGGTCATAAAATTGATATAGTTTACAAATCGATTTTTCGTTTACCTTTCAAGAGTTAAACTATGTAGATTTTTGTAAGTTTTGCTGTCAAAAGCAGACTATGGTGATATTGTGTCTAAAGCTAATATCGCTACTGTTTCTCCGTTGTTACTTTAGTAAAGGTTGAAGGGCCTTCGGTGGACCTGCAAAATATGAAAGAATAATGTTATAGCCTTATTAGCTCATGGGTTAATCCGGCCCTGATTACTGTGTAGTCAACTTTGTGCATTTAAAAGTTTTTAATATTAGTGCGATGTGCAACATAGTTCTTTAGTAATTATTTCCACTCTCATATTGCTTTCTCAGTCTCATTATCCAAGCGCTAAATTCCAGTTTGCATTCACATTTTCGGATCATACAATAAGCTCTTGGATGAAAGCAATCTCGCTCGCCTTCTCTGATAGGTTTACCTCACTGTCACTTAGGCATATTACACCACACGCATATATCAACATGTTTCAACTGTGGTGTCTGTGCACTTACAGTTCATGTAATAGAACGGTTGTTCGCTCATCGATCGGCAATACATTTGCGAACTGGTTCGCAAATATCTTTCAGTTGATGCCACTAAAACACTTGTGTGTTCATTAGTACTTTCAAAACTGGACTATTGTAACTCAATTATGTCTGGTTCATCTCAGTATCTGCTCCAGAAACTTGAAAAAGTTCAAAACACAGCCGCTGGGATCATACTTAGAGTACCACAATCAGAGCACACCTCCCCGCTGCTTTGCACCCTATACTAGCTATCCATTCGATCCAGAATCAAACACAAAATTGTTTCTCTGTGCTACGTTTCACTGACGGACTCCAGTCCAACATACCTATCCGACCTCACCCATGTGTACACGCCAGCAAGAAACTTACGCTCCTCTTCTGACAATCGTATACTCATTATTCCCACTATGAAAACAAAGCCATATGGACAAAGTTATTTTGCATACCAGGGCCTAGCAACGTGGAATGAATTGCCCACTGAACTTAGACACAAAGATACAGTGATCACATTCAAGCGGGCTCTCAAAACTCACTCATTTCGACTGCAAGAACAATCTTAAAGACCTAATAATGTTTCCTACATTAAATATTCCCAGCATGTTTTTTTTAATGTTTTCTAATTACATGGTGTTTGTTTTTGTAATCATATCATTGTCTGTTTTTTTATCTTATAGGTGTTGTCTAATGTTGTAAAGCGCTTAGAGCTTCTAAAGATAATGTGCTATACAAAGTCCTCATTAATAAATAAATAAATATAAAATGGCAAAATGACTCTGATATTGCCCCTCTCAGAAGGACTACTTGTTCTAGCGATAGATATGTCCAGGAAGATTCTGGCCAACCTTCTCTAGCATCCATGGTCATGGGTGGTCCTTCCATACCCAGACCATCCTCCTCTTCTACACTCTTGGGTCTTACCTGGACATCCTTGCAAGACAAACAATTAAAACTTTTGATTGTAGAGAGAATCTCAAGAGCAAGAAGGTCCTCCTCTCTTAAGGCTTATGAGGGAAAGTGGTGTGTTTTCAGAGTCTGATGACATACCAACAATATCGTCCCTCTGCTTGCCATAATCCCTCAACCAGCTAACTTTTTATATGGTCCATTGAGTAGAAACAATTAGACCCCAATCTCTACCAAAGGCTAACACCCCATGATATTGTTCACATTCTGGAATCATGGTAGATATGTTTCTAGGCAGGATATAAACCTATCAGATTGTTTAGACAATTTTGGTCTCAATCAACAAGTTTCTCTCATTTTGTCTCCAAATTAGGCGCTATGCAAAGTCTTCATTATTATTATTATTTTTATTTCAGCTACGTCTTCGTAGAAAATACAATCAATATAGAAAGGAGGATACGAACGGAATCGATCTATATATCATTCCCTGTCAAAGTAATACAACTGGAATGAGAATGTAGGGTCAGAGTTTGAACATTGCAAAACATTGCGCTTGACTTGAGTAGAATACATTTTTTTATGTATACGTTTACCGTAGTAGATGTAGTTATATGCAGAGAAAACTAAGTAAATAGGTAGAAAAGTTAAAAGAAACGTGTTTTGGGTACCTAGATGTTAAGAAAATATTCGATTTATAAACCTGTACTTGACGTAGGAGCATAACGTACAATATCATACGCAGAACACAACTTACCATTAGCTGAGAACACATGATTGCACCATTTATGTTACTTTTTGAATCTTTTATACCATTTGATACACATATTTATTAGGAACTGTCCAAAATAGAATATTATTGATTAGTATCGTTTAAATTATGGACTAATTAATGTTGTCTTTTCTCTTTCTGCTGGATGCGATTGTTCTCTTGATTGAACTGTTGCACATTTTGCAGTGTGTAAAGACCTTATATATATTCACAAACTCAATTATATTAAACTTTGTAAGAAAAGTAATAGTGTGAAACGCATCAGTTATTGTGCGATATTTAGACACTGAAAAAGAAAGAACGGCCCATAAAGGGTGTTTCTTTATCCTTCATACATAATAAGGGAGCCTCGATAGGTCTCACATACATTATCATAATCCTCATTTAATTTTTGAGTCGGAAAGAAAGTGCGTGTGTGTCATCCAGTTGCCACTGTATCATAAAAGTTGGAAAGAATCAAAGAGATTTGTCAGTGGATATAATCCGCCGAGGTCTGTCTCAAACTTCAATTATCCTTGACATGTTGTGGTAGATCTATATCCTTTCAAAATTAGCGGAAATCCCTGTGATCACTCTCTGTCTATATATCTATCTATATATTTATCTATCTATCTATATATCTATATATATCTATATGTGTATATTAATCTATCTATCTATATATATATATATGTATCTATCTATGTATCTATCTACCTACCTATCTATCTATCTATCTATCTATCTATCTATCTATCTATCTATCTATCTATCTATCTATATATGTATGTATGTATGTATGTATGTATGTATGTATGTATGTATGTATGTATATATCTATATATCTATCTACCTATCTATCTATTTATTTATATATCTATATATCTCTATCTATCTATCTGACTATATATATATCTATCTATTTATCTATCTATTAATCTATCTATCTATCCATTTATCTATCTATCTATCTATCTATATATATATATCTGTCTGTCTGTATGTATGGCTGTCTGTCCATATTATCCAAGCTGGATTCTAACGCGTGTATCTACGACAACTTCGATAATCGTTTGGATATCAATACCGATATCGCCAACAAAACACAGCACAATTACTTATATGGCTCACATATTAAGATACACGTGGCTATACATGCACCCAGCTATAAATTACCAATGCATACCTGTCCTTTTATTCAGATCATGTTTGGATAATTTTGTGTGACACTTGAAGAGATATGACTTCATGTTCTGTTTGTTTCCAATAACATACTATACACCTATTATATATCCGCCTGTCTTTCTTTACCTATAGTAGATTGCACTGTCTGTTAGAGCAGTTTTACGATACCTGCAGAATAAGAAGTTAGAAGTTATCACAAGGTAAGCTGATTTTGAAATTACCTGTGTCCAATATGTAAAATAGCACTACACATTAGCGAACATTATTGGCAACATGTAAAATTGTAATGGGTCACAGGTGTATATAAAATGGTACCAAAGACACTTTTTGAATCACCATGCTAATAAGAAATATTTGTTGTTGTTGTTGTTGTTGTAGGGTTTAACGCAATTTTGTCGGCACATGACAGGCCATACATGGCGGCCAGTATTAATGGCGGAGGAAGAACCCAGGAAAACCCCGGAAAGAACCACCGACCCACGAGAAGCTACTGGCATGCTTTTTCGCATACCCACATTGGCTGAATCGGAGACTCGAACCCACGCAGACAGAGGTGAGATGGCAGTGATCCGTAACGGCGAACGCTTTAGACCACTCGGCCACTCTGCCATTTTTTGTAATGCATTACAGTTTTCTCGTTCATCTACCAAACGATGAACTGAATCTGTGGCACAGTTGGAAATTCATATTTTGACATATTTTGTATGTATGTATGTATGTATGTATGTATGTATGATGTATGTATGTGTGTGTGTATGTATGTACGTATGCATGTAAGTACTGCCGTATTATTGGCGTCCAGCAATTTAATGATGTAGGGCAGGTGTCTGGGATTTTGTTTTAAATATCTAGACAGAATAAAATCGCAGACCCCATCCAGCTCAAAATTAAATGGGCAGTGCCCTATTGTATATGCATTTGCAATGTGTATGTTAATTATTATTTAAGCTGTGACTAGAACTTGAACTGATGTATGGCTATTAAGCTTGCAGTGTAGCTGATACAATCTAGGAGACAATGTGCTGACATCAAAAAGCTTGTTGATAAAAATAGTCATTGACACTGAAGCCTATAATCGACTAGCTCATCTATGATAGAAAGGCAGGAAAGCTTGGTGGTTCATAAATGTAGGAACAGTTGTAATATCCAAATTTAAGCTGTAAAAATACAACTATTTGGTTAAAAATTTGAAGTCATTTCGTCATAGGAAATGAGTAACACCTTTTATATACATTTTTGTTTCTTGGTAGCATATAATTTGTTTTTCCGTAATTGCTAATGCCTAAATATTATAGAAAATGGCTCTTATTCCCCATAAACTCTGCTTCTGTGACCAGGACAGTGACATTTTGAAATTTACCTATTTCCAATGACAAAACAGTTCACTATGGGTCAGAAAATAAACAAGAACATGAATCAATATTATCCTGTACTTTTACTAAAGTAACACAAAAATGACCACAAAAGATTTTGAAGTGAGTAGTTTTTCGAGATTCGCGATTATACTGTCAATCACTTTCACCAATCAGCCCCCAAATGTAATTTCCCATCATTTACTCGTTATACTGTCACTGGTAGCGGCGTTCAATCTCTAGTATATCTTGATGGAAGCGATCGACTTACTCCTCCGAGCCTAGTACTCTCCCATGTTCTCCTTGAATTTATCAAGATGGGCATCAATGATATGGACTTTGAGGGATATCCTGCAGCTCATTGTGCCGTAATTCTTCACTAGAGTCTCAACCAGCTCCACAGAGTGTTCGGCCATTGAATTGCCCACGAAGCCCCGAACCACTGCGACAAGGTCGTTCGAAACAGCTTTCTTGTTACTAGTGAGCTTCTTGGGGGAATTCATTGCACTCCAGGATCTTCTTTATCTGTGGTCCGACGAACACACTGGCTTTGACCTTAACCTCAGAGAGCTAATGGAATAAGTTTTCAATGTATTTGAAGAATGTCGTCTCCTTATCTAGAGCTCTGACAAGTTCTTTCATATGGATCAGTTGGATGTGCAGTGTTGGCATCAGTACCTTAAGGCGGTCCAACAGTGGCTCCCAGTTGACGTTGTTCCTCCCTTACAGAGAACTCAGACTGCTGTGGCCAGTCTCGCATGTGGTAGTGCACTTTGGTGTCCCTGCTGTCCCAAAGGCACAGATATGAGGAAAAAGTGGCAAAACCCCTAGTAGACAAATCAGGAATGCCATTATTTTGAAGTATTTGTGAACTCCCAGGGTAAAAAACGGGTACTTGTTGTCATCATGGAGCAGCACGGCTTTGAGGTTCCAGGACGAGCTGTCAATGAAGAGGCCCCAGTCATTCAGGTAACATGCGACTCCTATTGCCGCAAACAGACTGGCATTGTGGCAGAAGCAGAGTCCGTCTTGACAGGTGAAGAAGCTGGAAAAATCTTGGTGAGGCTTCCTCTGTTCTGCGACTTGCACACTTTCATCCAACAAGTTAGACAGCTTGAGACTAAATGTCAAAAGCTCGGCATTGAACTTGGTGAAACCAAGGTCTCTGATCAAGTCGTTGAGATCGTTTTGGTTGGGGTAGTATGGATTTCTCTCCTCAGCTCCACCCCTGGAATTTTCATCTGAATCTACAGCGTCTACCTCGCTCTCTGACTTGCTGATATCTTCAAAAGACGGCTTCTTTCTCTCCGGATGAGTGGGTATGTGGAGCTCAGGGCAGTGTGGCACAGGGGCAATGGATGAAGGAAGGTCAGGATACGTGATATCAGGTGCATTCATGCCAGTCCGACGTTTGAAAGGGTCCACCATGCAGAAGTAGCAGTTGCTTGAGTGGTCAGTGGGTTGCCGCCAAATTCTTGGGATAGCGAACATCGTGGCTCTCTTTTCCCCTCTGCACTATCTACAGAAATACATTTATTTTTCCCATGACTAAAGTATAAGAGACTCTTGCAATATTTTTCATATATGATAAAGTTGTTCAATAACATTGAAAATTGTAAAACCTATAAAAATTAAAATCTTTTAGAATTTTAAACATGTTAACAAATTTAATAACACAGTTCCGTACTGTTTTAAGCTAGCAGTTGAAATCGTGGTCCACTGTGGAAAATTCCCCTCCACGTGTAAAATGTGGCGAAATATTCTGTACAATATATACGTGTATGTATATGAAGATACGAGGATTTGGGTGCGTAGGCAATAAAGAAAGAAAAACAATAAGATACACGGTCGAAACTATGTCGAGTGGTAATATACAGCTTTCGTGAAATTGTTTGTTATATAATACACCAATATATTTAAAATCAAGATTAAGATGAATATTTATTTCAAATATGCTCACATACATTCCGCTTATTAACACCCACGAAAGCTAGATAAATATGAATGTTATTTGCATTCACTGACCGTGTACTTCTGCAGAGGCACATACTAATTTATGGGATGTCACAAATGTTATTTAGTTTTATCACTGTAAATGTGCATCAATCTGTTCTGAAAGAAGCAACAACAACACTAAAAACACACTACGCAAGAAGTTATGTTTGTCAAACCACTAAGAGTTTAACCAGCGCTATATGGAGAATATGGCAGAGACTGGATGCTGTTCTCCGTCAGCAAACCTATAGAAACGGCGAATTTAGCGGATTTATCCGACAGTGCATTGGCACTGAGTAGAGGGATACTTCGTGCACCACTGTACAGACGAGTGGTTCCGTATTGGTCCATATCATTTCGCAACACTTTGGAGACATCAACATGTCAAGTTACACTGGCAAAATCAGACACAGATAACTAAACGACTGGACCATTTTCATCTAAAGATAATACATATTAAACTCTCTTGTCAGTGTAAATTCGACGTGGGACTTGGGGCTTTTGTTCACTATCCAAAACTTCATTATCTTATCATGGTTCAGAAAATTAAATCCATGCTTGATCACCTGTGGTATATCTCATTTAAGCGTTTTTGGTCGCTATTTTCTTATTTGGAGAGTAGATATTTGGCAATTGCAACCCCAGTCCATGTTTGAACTATATTTGATATTATTTTAATTTTGTTACCCGATATGAATAAGTTATACATTATTTTAACTTTGTATTTGTCATTAGTTGTCAATATTTCAAAGTATGTGTACATATTTAATACTGTTTCTTAATCCAATTTAGGCTAACCTACCTAAACAAAACAAAACAAATCCAAAAACACTCACTAATTAGTTTGCAGAAGGCTTCTTCGTATATATAATATACTTCCAATGTGTTATTTCCTATTTTTAGTGACTCCTTTATGTTCATGAATGTGTGCTGTACATTATAGGAATTTGATTAGGCAAATAAGTGCTACACAGTCAATGTGGAATGATATATTTGGCAATGGACTTAAGATATTGATTTATTTTTCCACCTGTATGTAGTTTTATCACGTACTTAGTCTTTTCCCATTTTGCTATTACATTAATTCTTATTTCAGCTAAGTCATCGTATAAAATACAATCAATATAGAAAGAAGGCAACGAACAGAATTGATCTGTATATCATTCCCTTTTAAAGTAATATTATTGGAATGAGAATGTAGGGTCAGAGTTTGAATATTGCAAAACAGAGCGCTTTACTTGAGTATACTTACTTTTGTATGTACACTTTTACAGTAGTAGATGTAGTTATATTCAAAGAGAACAAAGTAAATAGGTAGAAACATTAAAAGGGACGTGTTTTCGGTACTTAGATGTTAATAAATTATTCGCTTTATAAACGTATACTTGACGTACGAGCATAACATATATTATCATAGACAGAACACAACTTCTTATTAGCAGAGTACACATGATCGCACTATTTATGTTACTTTTTGACTATTTCATATCATATGACACATATTTATTAAGAACTGTCCAAAATAGAATATTATTAATTATTATCGTTTAAATTATGGACTAATTAATGTTGTTTTTTCTCTTTCTTCTGAATGCGATTGTCTATTCATTGAAATGTGGCACATTTTGTTGTTTGTAAAGACCAAATATATATTCACAAACTCAATTAATGTACACTGTATAGAAAAAAAAATTAGTGTGTGAACCGCAACCGTTATTGTGCAATGTTTAAATATTGAGCAATGTTTAAATACTGAAAGAGATAGAACGGCCTAAAAAGTTTTTTTTTCTTCATACATAATGATGAGCCTCGATAGGTCTCACATCCATTATATTAATCCTCATTTAATTTGTGAGTCGGATAGAAAGTATGTGACATCCAGTTGCCACTGTATCCTAATTGTTGGAAAGAATCAAGAGATTTGTCAGTGGATATATTCAGCTGAGGTCTGTCTCAAACTTCAAATATCCTTGACATCTTGTGGTAGATCTATATCCTTTCACAATGAGCGGAGTACCCTGTGATCTATATATATATATATATATATATATATATATATATATATATATATATATATATATATATATATATATATATATATATATATATATATATATCTGTCTGTCTATCAACATATCTCTATATCTATCTATATATCTATCTTTATATATATCTATCTATCTTTCTACCTATCTATCTATATATTAATCTATCTATCTATATATCTATCTATCTATCTATCTATCTATCTATACATCTATCTATCTACCTATCTATCTATATATCTATCTATCTCTATCTATCCAATTCTCTATCTATCTAGGTGTCTATCTATCTATATATATATATGTCTATCTATCTATCTCTATATCTCTAACTATCTATTTATCCATCTATATATCTATCTATGTGTCTGTTTGTATGTATATCTATCTATCTATGTATCTATCTATCTATCTATCTATCTATCTATCCATCCATCCATCCATCCGTCCATCCATCCATCTATCTCTCTATCTATCTATCTATCTATCTATTTATCTTTCTATATATCTGTCTGTCTGTCTGTCTGTTTGTCCATATTATCCGAGTTGAATTCCAACCCGTGTATCTACGACAACTTCGATATTCGTTTTGATATCCATACCATATGACACACAAAAGAATTACTTAAATGGCTCACGTAATAAGATTCACATGACTATACATGCACCCGTCTATAAATTACCGATACATACCTGTCATTTTATTCAGATCATGTTTGGTTAATTGTGTGTGACAGTTGAAGAGATATGAGTAGATGTTGTGTTTGTTTCGAATAACATACTATACAGCCATTGTATATAGGTCTTTCTTTCTTTACCTATGGTAGATTGCACTGTTTTCTAGTGCAGTTTTCCGATACCTGCCGAACAAGATGTTAGAAGTTATCACAAGGTAAGTTGATTTTGACATTACCTGTGGTCTACATGTGCAATATCACTACACATTAGCGAAAATTATGGGCAACATGTAAAATTGTATTGGGTCACAGATGTATATAAAATGGTACTAAACACACCTTTTGAATCACCATGCTAATACGAAATATTTCTTTGTAACGAATTAAAGTTTTCTCGTTCATCCAGCAAACGGTGAACTGAGTCTGTGGCACAACTGGATATTCTATTTTCAATGTATACGAAATAACTTATTTTGACTTAGAGAATGAGTGTACAGTCTGGAAATTATATTTCATATAGAAAACGTATGTCATTCTAAAAAAGGAATACTGTCAACCTTGCCTTTAAAATATTTTCACACCTCATAGGTCCCACGCAAGTACAATTTTCAACTTTCCAGGTAGTCCTTTTATAAATTACTTTCCCACATTCAAGCGACTACATATCATAAATTATTTGTAGATAATATCTACACTTTACATTATCTAGGTAAAGTGTGATTAACGTTAAGATGAAATTGATGTAGCAAAACATTGTTTACATTGTGTGTATATATTATTTACCGCAATATTCACTTATGTTGTGAATGGAGAAAATGCTCCCCGTCCCCTTCCGCTCCTAACAGAAACGCACATGAAAAAATGGATTGTCAACTGTCAGTTTACATCAGGTGCACTTTTGGTTTCACTAAACGTCCTAAAGAGCGCTTCTCTTAGGTTCAGGGCTTAGGACATTTCCCAAGATTATATATATATATATATATATATATATATATATATATATATATATATATATATATATATATATATATATATATATATATATGTGTGTTATTTGTGTGTGCATGTATGTATGTATGTATGTATGTATGTACTGCCGTATTATTGGCGTCCAGCAATTTAATGTTGTAGGGCAGGGATCTGGGATTTTTGTTTTAAACATCTAGACTCAGAATAACATCGCAGACCCCATCGAGCTAAACAATTAAATGGGCAGTGCCCTGCTGTAGATGTATTTGCTATCTGTATGTTAATTATTAGTATATAAGCTGTGACTCGAACATTAACTGATGTGGGGCTATTAAGCTTGCACTATATCTGATACCATGCACAATGTACTGACATCAGAAAGCTTGTTGATACAATAGGTGTTAACACTGAAGCCTATAATTATAATCGGCTAGCTTAACTCTTGATAGACACTCAGGAAAGCTTGGTGATTCACAAATGTAGATACAGTTGTAATATTCAGATTAAAACTGTAAAAATACAACTATTTTGTCAAAACGTTGAAGTCATTTTGTCATAAGAAATGAATAACACTGTGTAACTTAAAATAAAAAAATCCATGGTAGTAACTGTTTTCTCGTAATTGATTCTGCCTAAATAGTATAGAAAATGCCTATTATTCCCCACAAACTCTGCATTTGTGATAAGGTCAGTGATATTTTGAAATGTACCTATTTCCAATGAGAAAACCGGAGAATTTGTGTCTTTCTTTCACATGATGTCAGAAATAAATCAACAACATATGAACCAAAATTAACCTATATTTATACTAAAGTAATACAAAATGATCACAGAAGATTTACAAGTGAGTAATTTTTCGGGATTCACGATTATACTCTAAATCACTTTCACGAATCAGCCCACAAATGTAGTCTCCCATCAACTTCTCGTTATATTGTCCTTAGTAACAGCATTCAAAGTCTAGTATATCCGAGCCCAGTACACTCCTTGAATTTATCAAGATGAGCATCAAGGATACTGACTTTGAGGGACATGCTTCAGCCCATTCTTCACCAGAGTCTCAAGCAGCTCAACAGAGTTTTCGGCCTTGTGATTGCCCAGTAAGCCCCGAGCCATCGCGACAAGGCTGTTCGAAACCGCTTTCTCATTGCAACAAGTTCCGCAGCTTGAAACTAAATGTCAAAAGCTCGGCATTGGACTGGATGAGGACAAGGTCTCTGATCAAGTTGTTGAGATCCTTTTGGTTGGGTTAGTATGGGTTTCTCTCCTCAGCTCCACCTCTGGAATCGACATCTGGATCTGCAACGTCTTCATCGCTCTCTGACTTGCTGCTCTCTACTAAAGACGGATGCTCTCTCCCCGCAAGAGTGGGAATGGGGAGCTCAGGGCATTGTGGCACCGGGGCGATGGATGAAGGAAGGTCCGGATACGTTATATCAGGTGCATTCATGCCAGTTTCACGTTTAGAAGGGTCCACCATGCAGAAGTAGCAGTTGCTTTCCCGCCGAAATTTTGGGATAGAGAACTTCGTGGTTCTCTTTTACCCTTTGCACCATCCTACAGAAATACATTTATTTATCCCATAACTAAATTGTATGAGACTCTCGCAATAGTTTTCACATATGCTATATTTTTAATACCACTGAATATTGCTAAACATATACAAATTAAAAACTTTTACAATTTTAAACATGTTAACAAATTTAATAACAAAATTCCGAGTAATAATTGTTCATCTTACCTTCTAGAGTTTTCTTTGCAGTGCTCGCAGGTGAAATGAGGTACCCAAGGCTTGTCTTGATCCCAGACAGGCATGCCGAAAAATGCCTTATAGGCCTCACACATCATAGCAGATGCTTTATCGGATTACTTTTTCGCTCTTGTCTTGAGAAATTGTCCGCGGACATAGTAAAATGCGTCTGCCGGATGCTTGCAGCCTCTTGATGCCATCTCAGAAAAATGCAGATATGTATCAATTTAGGCAGCTGGAACTAAACAGAACTGGCGGGCGTAAACTACCATTTATATTAGTGGAAAGTTCTAGAAAGTCCTAGAAGTTACTCCCAGTTTACTCAGCACTGAATCTATCTGGAATGTTCGGGTAGATAGGTAAATTTCATAATATCATCACCCTGGTCACAAAATTAATCTTTTGGGGGAATAATAAACATTTTCTGTCCCTTTAGCATACTCAGTTAGGAAATAACACTTAATACCCGGGAACAACAAAAAAAATTGTTACACGGTGTAATCAATAATTTCGTAACATGATTATTCGGGAATTTCCGTACACTTCTTACAGATGGCAACTACAGTGTTCTGATTCATTTCATATATAACATTATATAGGTCCTGTCATTTCAAATATTGTAATCGTAATTAATATTTAGAATACCATAGAGTGTGGTAGTTTTCGTCACGAGGTCCATATGTTAACTAAACTGAAAGGAACAATTTTAAAGCATTTTATTCATAATGCAATTTTCCAATATATATATGTTTTCCTTCGATCCACCCTACAATATATATCTATATATCTATATCTATATATATGTGTGTGTATATATATATATATATATATATATATATATATATATATATATATATATATATATATATATATATATATATATATATATATATATATATATATACGTATATATATATATATATATATATATATATATATATATATATATATATATATATATATATATATATATATATATATATATCCCACAACACTAAAACAAAAACGTAATGCATCATAACTTTATAACTTACTTAAGATGTGTTTACTCTCTCGACGCACTAGAAATGGAATCGACGTTTGCGTAACATAAGCATATTCTATGAGTGAATCTGCTTTATATTACATTAGTCTGGTCATAGTTGAGGGAAAATGAAAATATTTACATCTATAATCCTACACAAATTCCTAAATGAATAAAAAAGAAACACCTCTTTAAGCTGGCAATTGAAATCGTGGTCCACTGTAGGAAATTTCCCTCCACGTGTACAATTTACTTATGTGACGAAATCTTCTGTACAATATATACGTGTATGTATATGAGGACATGAGGATTCTGGTGCGTAGGCAATACATAAAGAAAACAATAAGATACACGGACAAAACTATGTCCAGTGGTAATATACAGCTTTCGTGAAATTGTTTGTTATATAATATACTAATATATTTAAAATCAAGATTAATATGAATATTTAGTTCAAATGTGCTAAACAACTTTCCCCCAATTATCACCCACGAAAGCTGGATAAATATGATGTTATTTGCATACACTGGCCGTACACTGCTGCAGACGCAAATACAAATGTATAGGATGTCACAATGGATATATTGTTTTATCATTGTAAATATGCATCACTCTGTACTGAAATAAGCAACAACAAAAACAAATTCACACTGCGCATGTTATGTTTTTCAAACCACTAAGAGCTTAATCAGGAGAATGGGGCAGAGACTGGATGATGGAGGTGTAGGATATAACATGTACTGCAAATTTATTTAAGTCGGCCATAAGAGTGACCGAATATTACGATATGTTCTTTGCTCAAAGAAGAAATGTTATCATATTCCGACATTTTAATATCAGGGTCATCTACCTATATTAGATCACGTTGCATGCATGCGTGTTGTATAAGCAGCTATAGCTTAATTTATTGTATCCGTCAATCTGCATATACTCTACTGACATATTCAAATACACGTGCACACGGACACACATGACTTAGTTAAAATATGCTAACATTTTCAAATAACCCTAGCAACACCGTCTCAGTTTTCATGCACGAGGATGCATAAGAGCAAAACATGTTGATGCGAATTAGGAAATAAAGTAAATGATCCTTTGAAAAGAAATAAATTAAAAACAAATACATGATATCGAAACACGCTTGTCTTTCTATTAAGCCTTTAAGAGCTTTACAAACATATTAAGCGAAATGTATGAAAAGAAACCTCTACTTGGTTCAAAGTGCATATGTAGATGTGATAATAGCTTGTTCAAGTACTCTTAGATCAATAGGACATTTTACTTCTGGTTAATATATCTTCTGTGATCAGATAAGATGTAGACAATATATCCCCTGCTGGCTACAATTTTGCATTGATTGTTAATTTAAAAACCATTAAAGTACATCTGAAATAGTTTTTATTGCAACAAACAATAACAGCTACCGCTACTAATAAACGATCTGAAACCACGTCAAGTACAGTTTGCATATTATATTCTAGTTCTATATCTAAGGCAACTAACATCAGTGCAAAAACGAAATATTCTCCGACATGCATTTATTTATTCATCTTTAAAGATTTTATTTTCATGGCTTGTTTTCTGATAATATAATCAGATGCATGCATGAATAGTTGCCAATTATCTTGTTTGTTATTTCAGCAAGTTTAAATCTATTTTCTTCAAATACTCTTAGATGAATTCAAGAGTTTACATCTGGTAAGTATCTCTATTGTGTTAAGATAATACCAAGTAGCGTTAATGCTTTCGATTTTATCAAGTGGAGCTTTGTGTAAAAAGCTTTAGAATGTTATACCTTTGGGGATACTGTTTGTGAGTGGTTTATGCTGTTATGTAATAACTATAAACGTTTTCTTAGAAATATGATTATCTTTAAAGAGGATATCGTCGAGGGGATCTTATAAAGCCCTATTTGTTTATTATCAGTGATGAGATTTTAGACAAACAAATGTTAGCGACATTGTGGATGTAAGGGGACTCATCTTTGATATCAGTGAGTATAAGTCGGGTCAGAATACCGATGACGCTCTTCTCAACGGATCTCAACATTCTCTGAAAGAAACTATGACTATATTGCAAGGCTTTGTTTCTTGGTATCATGGGGACTTAAATTGAATATACATAACAAAAGCTATTTGGATTGGAAACACAAACAGTTCCAGTGAAAGGAAATATCCCGATATGGTTTTAAATTGGTCTTGTTCTAGCTTGACATTCCTTGTCGTCGATTATTCTCCAGACATACAATAAATGGTGGGAAAAAATTAAATGATGAAACTAACGATGGAAAAAATAATACTGGCAAGCTAGAGCCAGAGACATCTTTTAATCGCAGGTAAAGGAATTAATGTTAACACTCTTGTTCTGTCCCTGTTCAAACTTCTTTTCTCGGCACTTCCAATTCCATGAGCAAAAATCAATGTGGACTAAATCATACCTAGCTGACGTTACTATGGGGTGAAAAAGTAACGAGAACTAAACATGATGTACAAGTATTCCAAGACAAGAGCTGAACGATTAGAGATGTTACACATTTATTCATTCATTATGTACATTACGATTAGATGGTTAAAGGTTTACTGGAAAACAAGGCTAAAGAATGACAGAACCTAGACAATGTAACTCTGTTCACAAATATAAAGAATATTTGGAATTTAACGTGAAAGAACTTACAAGAATTTAGTACGCGCATTAACCCACAATTTTGAGAGATGTAACGTTGGCAGGATCCAATTTGAAAGAAGATTCAAAAAGTCCAAATGAGTATTAATCCCCGACCTTTTAAATTTTGCTACACCTTAAATGTTCTATCGAAACAAATCCTGGATAGATGCCGGTTATTCATTCCTTAACAATTTAGTTAATGATCATGGTAATGTAATACTCTCGAAATTTTGAAAGGTAAAACTGGATGCGATGATTTTTTTTTAAATACGTTTCTTTAATATAAGAGCATACCAAGTTGATCTCATTTAATATTAAATCGGGCATGGACATGTTTTAAACTTACATTTTATATTTTTATGTTCAAATTTTCTTTAAAACTCGCTCATTCCAATTTTCAACATTTTGCACATTTTTTTTTTTTAAATTCCCGCACTAGGACACGCAACTAAGCTAGTTTATTCATGAAAATATTGTCACTAATAATTTGTTGAAAAGAATTAACTTATTATACGACGACATATGTACTTTCTGTAAGAGCGAGAACGAAAGTATGGGGCAACTGTTCTATGATAGCAATAATTTGCGATTTCTTCAAAACTGGCCTAAGTTATGAACATGTTATTTCTGCAATTCAATAAACAGGAGTAAATGCTGTACTATCACGATCTATGTTACTTGCACTTTGTTTCATGTCTCAGTCTATCTAATTTGTGTGTCTGAAGAGATTATTTGCTATTTTCATGTATGCATGAGTGTATGTGTCTTCTATTCTTTACTATGCATTACTTTTATTGTCCCTAGATTAAGCGATACCCAGAAATGTTTATTTGTAAGGTGACCATGGTAAAACCCCGGCATGTGTTTATATATTGATCGTTAAAGATCAGTTTTCTTATGACTGGTCTTTGACAATGTAATCAGAGCTATGCTTGAATAGCTACGGGCTCACTTGTATGATATTTCAGAAGGCTAAGGTACAGTATTTGTCTTCAAATGATAGCGACACAAGTCAGGGACATGTTGGTCTTATTCTTTTCAAAACCAGTTTTATGCCGTACCGAAAAAGAATATATGTTAAATATGTTCTAAGCGTGTTAACTAAAGTAGTCATGTGAGCTCAGTTGTGTCTCTAATAACACATTGAGTTGCTCTTGAATTCTTTAAACGTGCACCTGAACCTCCCTGAAATTGATCTCATCGATTCTCCATTAAAAGAATACTTGAAATAATGATAAATAATAAAATACATAAATAATGTTTAGACCAGGTATATTTGCTAGCCTAAATATACGATATTATAACATATGGGAAAAATAATTGTCAACGATTTTTGTCATGACATCAATCGTGAAGATTTGTTTCCGTTATTGTCACTTTTTCTCTAAACAATAGCATTGGTATCATTATTACTGGTTATTACGAATTCCTTGATATAAGAATCCATCGACCTAAAGCTATAGTATGCAAATATAATGAATAGATCGACCTAGTATGCGATAAGAAAAATGAGATAACAATTTTTGATTTGAAATGTGTAGGTCGTATGCGCAAACTGCAGCTTAGTAATCACCCATGATCTCCATCACTTTTCTTTGCCTTCTTTTGTCTGTATTTTGGTTGGTTCGTTAATTTATTATGGATGTGTGTCTGTGATTATATTCTTAATATTTTTGTTAGAATTTATACAGGAATCTTAATATTATCACAACTTAGATATTAGTGGATATAAGCCTTGCTTATTATTGAGAATTAATATTACATGTTTTCATTTTGCATAATATATTCTTGGAAACTGCTCACTAACGTCTCAAACCAACTCAAAATTACCACGAATATTGCCAACACAGATATGTTATCAACCCACCATATACGAGCTTGACACTTGAGATTGCAGTCATTCCCAAATCATTCGTTTAGATGTATTGTGCAACTTTAGTACGTTACATAGCTGAAAAATTGATATATGGATCGTGTATTAGAATTCCTTTTACAACTTCTAATGTATAGAGCAGAGCAAGGGAGGCAATGGATACTAACTCACTTTGAACACACTCGGGTACATGACGGTTTTCTTAAGGTAGATTTTCCTGAATTAGTTGAACTAAAGTGATCGTTGGTCTTTCAAGTGGACAATAAAACATACTTTACTCTACTGTGATTAATCTCATTTAATAATGATCATATTTCTTGAGGTAATTATGGAAACCGATTCTGTGTCACGAAAAGAGCAGATAAGAAGACAACTTTAGTGAAATACATCATAATCTGGACATACATATATGTTATACAAGTAAACAACGATCAAACTACTATTATTATACAAAGATATAACGGTGAAATATAAATAAGAGAGGGATTCAAGACAAAAGAGAGAGAGAGAGAGAGAGAGAGAGAAGTATCAACGCATTACGTGCCCTGCAAGCATCTCGAGAAAATGAAATTCATCTCTTAAATGATCAGTGTGATTTCTATGCAAGGTTACTATCAATAATTGAAATGAAAAGTTTACTGATATATTTACTTTAATATATAAATGGGTCGATATCGGCTGAAATGTCAATCCACACATGTAGCTATCGAGAAATATATTTGATATTCTCTTAATTTTGTTAGCCGAAATGATTAATGTCTTCATTATTTTAACTTGATATTTGTCATTAGGTGTCGATATTTCAAAGTATTTGGACATATTTAATAATATTTCTTAATCCAGTTTAGGCTAGCTAACCTAAACAAATCAAACAAAGCCAAAAACATTCACTCATTGGGGTAATGGGATTCAAAGTTCCTGTTGGTAAAACCATAGATGTAACTACATCTAGTTGGTATATTTTTGTTTACATATCGTATAAATTTCATAACAAAATCAGCGTTGATAATTTATCCTCATACCTACAGCATTGTTGGAAAATGGGATAAATTTGCCTTCACCTTATAAAGATGTGCCTGAAAACGAAGGCATCACAGATATACAAAATGCACAACACTATATAATCGCATTCATGAATTTATGATTCTTATTGCGATTACTGCTCCAACACTATCAGCTTTGATCAATAGTACGACAGCCGTATTGCTTAGATGAGTCTATATTTCCAGACAACATGGATTAGCTCCGAATAATTCCGTAAATTATTTGACTTTGGAGTTGCGTCATTTTAATGAGATTACATGAAAGTTGCACCGCTTGTCCTCTTTTGATTTTGTTCAATTTTTAGTGAGAAATATTAATGAAAACGTAGCCAATGCAGACAGTGCATTTTGTGCTTTTATGTAAATGTAGTCCAAGGAACGTCACCCACTCTCCGAAAAGGGACCATTCCACGAACCGGAAAGATATAATACGCAGACCGCTTGTTTACACCGAAAACCTCCGCTTAATTTGAAAGGTAAACGAGACAAGAGTATTAATAAATAAAAAATGTATTGATGAAATACCCAAGCATTTTATATGTTTATGTCATTGTTGTTGTTCGCTTGTTTTCATAACAGTTGGAGTGGTTAAGATAAAAACACCCGATAGAGTGAGTGATGTGAATATTCAACAGTACTCTATATATGCAAGATATATTGTTAAAATGAATAGAGCAAGAAAGAAAAAGAAACCCAAAATAGGGAAACTTATTAATCTTAAATTATACGGTTAACTGCTATAGAACAAAAAAAAAACAACTTTTTTTTAAAAAACACTGTTTTCCAGTGTAGAACAATGATGGGGCATATCTCAATCTTTCATCACGTGACTGGTGTTTTTTATCACGTAACCTTATACTGTGATCATAGTGCTTATAAAGCAAGAAAGTCTCATTGATTTGCGTTTAACAATTTCAGTTTTTATTTACAATAATCAAGATAGTAGTCAAGATCGTTAAATATCGCAACACATTTACATTGTCAATAGTGCAGAAGTTGAACTAGTGTCCCTTACAGTTTGTTCAGTCCGGTTCCCAGTCGATAGAGCCTCTATTGTCAATGTTATTTTGTTTTCAAACCATCTTCGGAAACGAAACGACTGCAAATATAATTAGTATATGTGTGTCACACAGATAAGGCAATTGCAGCCAAAGTGTTGCATTATTTGTATTTTGGTATGTTCTGCTGAGCAACATTCATAATTGACTAACGCAAATGGGATTCTTCTGGGTCAGGTCTAACATCTACATTGAACATATTTCTCCCCATTTGCTCATGGCTTTCGTTGTATTCTTTATTCTTTCTTTCATGAAACAGTCGTATGAATTCATTTTGTTTTTGGCATCAAATTTCCATTCTCATTCGTGAAATTGAAATCATCAGGTTCTCTAGCTGTGGTTTCTCGCATTCAGCAGAAAAAGGAAAACATCTTAATTAGTCCACAATTTAAACGATAGATGGATAGATATATGAATATATTGAAAGAAAGAAAGATACATGTGGTTTCTCGATTACGTAGTAGCTGACTGATCATCACGTTCATCTAATGTGGACAATGAGACAAACTAACGATCTTAGACAAAACAAATTTAAGGGTCGCACGTTTGTGGCATGTTTCTGATATATTAGTGATGCAAGTAAATCCCAGTCTCGGGTTACTTTATTTGACTTTGATCAGCAGTGCCATGTAAAAGATAAATTAGGTAACTTTCTTCTGCGATTTCTTAATATGGGTACCTAATATGGAATACATTCTATTTATCTCCATATTCGCTCCTATGCTGATCATATTTGTTACCCATTTGTTGATCATCATGTCTTACAGGAATGATATGACAACTAAATTTAATTCGTGGGATTAATTTCTGGCATGCAATCGATATTATTTCCTCGTCGGATTGATGTAATCAAGCTTTTAAGTTAATGTGGTAAAATACATATTTAGCCATTACTGAAATGTTCCCCTGCATGTCACTAGGAGATCGAGGCTCGTGACAAATGAGATAGGCGACAGAATAAACAAGAAAGAGAAAAGATGTCGTGAGAGTCTCCTGCAATATGAATAAAGAACGGGATATTTGCTACAATACAATTTAACTGATATGATGTCCACTTCATTTGCATCTGTTCACTTCGCAAAACAGGTCTTCTTCAAGTACAGTCGCAATTAATCAAAATACATTAATGACAGAACAGTGCAAACATGTTGTTTATCTGGCTATGCCGTCGAAGTTTTCCACATATTAAAGCCATTTTATACCCCGGGTGAGTCTAATTTGCTATCAAAATGGTTTCATGTCGCTTCTGCATGGAAGGCGACATATTCGATGTATCCAGGTATGATCTGTCCGTGAATTTGAGTCATCTTTCTTAGAAATATATGATAACCTGATAATCAGAAACAAGTCTTACATTTCAGAGATACAACTTTCGGAATGAAATTTTTCAATTTCAGCATCATACTTAGTATCGTAAACTATACGAAAGGGGGTAATCATATGGACATTCACCTCAGCTCAATACATTAAAAACGTTTTTCAGATCTTACCTGGATAAGACCAGATTTAATTATTATGGCCCGAATTATTTCAGTTTAATTATATGCCTACTCATTATGCATTTGTACATCATTCGAAACATGCACAGTATAATATGAAAGCAATTTTCGTTTGTCATCATGGATATTTGCGGAGCGAATTGGGGTGGAAGAAGGCCATTTGGAGTGGGATAACTTTTCAATAGTATGACGAAATACTTTCATAGAATACGAAAGTTACTTTTTGCTTTTACGATATTCAAATAACAGTTTGTAATATACCATTTTACTCTAGAAATATCTTACTGGCTGTAACTGCGTAATAACTGATAAATTGAAACCAATCTAATGTATGTCGAGACATATCAAGTACGCATTTCATACGAGAGAGAAAATGGATCAAGAGAGGGTAATCTGTCAAGGAAATTATATTTTATAATTTGTATGATGGATTTGATCTCACAAGTCTGCAAGTTCAAGTCCTGAACTAGTATCATAATGTAGGTAGATGCCACATTTATTTCCCAAAATAAAACTCCATCTATAATCCCCATGACTTGTTCCCACTGGATATATTATACACACGCGTATATTTGAATTTCTTGTCATCGCAAATCCGCGTTGAATCATTGCTTGGTAATTGCAACAAGGATTCAGTGGTTGTGGAGCCGTGATAATTAAGCGTAGCTTCAAGCATTTCGTTTATATTACCACTCGTTTACTTGATATTTACTACATGCAAAAGCAAATGTTTTTTTTTTTTTGGGTTCTGTGTATGTTCGGAGCCGTATGAAGGTTTCTATTTTGGCCATCACCATCTCGAGCTCCGCCGTGGTAATCGTTTTATCTGTCATGGCTATATAGTACGGCTTGGCAATTGTATTGAAACTACTTTGTGCAGCAGGGAGGATTTCTGAATACATACATATTCGTTTATGTAAGCATAGCGAGATGTTTTGCAATATTTTTTTTACCGGCACCATCTGTCACCATATTTGTTATCGATAAAGACCTTACACAAATTCCGGTTGTTGTTTATATGATAGTTGCCGTAGTCGGAATTCCATCATCACCAAGGTCAACGGATTTTGCCGTGGCGATTTCACATACAACATCCATGACTACACACACGCGTTGTATTTCGCCAGTAAAGCGGTTCTTGATGATTTGGTCAGACGTTGTTACGCTTTTATTTTATTTTCGCGTTGATAGTTTTGAGGGTCCTTAACATATCGTGAGGTATACTTGTTCGGCAGGATGGCCATATTCGGGTTCGAAGCGCACTTCCTATCAAGCACGTTTTATCACTGGTTATACTACCAAGTAATCATACTAATATCAAGTACAAAATGTATTTGCGGCAATTGTGCATTCCTGGGGACTGACACCACATTCACCTCAATGCAGAATGAGTGCACCCTTGAACTGTATCAGCAACATTTTTTTCCGTTTTCTTCCAAGAACTTTTGCGCGGACAGGTGCGTCTTTGGTGAATATCAATCCTGGTCTTTCTTTTACTGGTCTTGTTATTGGTGACTCCATATACGGAGAATTCTATCCGAGTGGGCCTGGAGATGAAATCCACTTAATTGTTCTAGTATGCTCTTTGAGCAGAGAATTGGTTTCCTTCTTAGACATATTTATGTTCAAGTCATTACCTATATTACGTCATATATTATTGTGTCAATGCTTTGCTATCTTGTTCAACTAGTCTTAAAGGAATTCGAAAGATTTCTTCTGGTTAATATATGTAGTGTGGTTATGTAATGCAAAATGCCTTCAAGAGACAGCGACAAACAGAAGGTCTCAGTAAGTGCAACTGAGTTTCAGACAATTTCTCACAGTCGCCTGTGTACTCGTAGGAATAGATTACTCTGCCTGTAAGCAACTATGAAGCATACAGGCCAAACAAAGATCAGTAATTTGTGAGTAATGTTAATATGATCATCGCCAAGGTTGTTAAAATATTATCTAGGCTGGATTAGATAAACTACAGCGAGTCAAAGAACTGCAGATGAGAAAACCTAAATGGCATGCATTTTCCTTGCTGATAGGAATGGCTCAATTTGCCAGGATGATGTTCCTATTACTTGGATAATTACGTTGCTGTCATTTCGCCGTTACTTCTAGCTATTTAATACATATCTCAGCCAAATCCTTGTTACGCCGAGATTAATACAAGTTACTGAACAAAATCTAGAAGGGTACTAATCACAATAATTTTTCGCGCGATTTTCACACGTCGATACAAGGATATTCCAGTCTCGGAGTAACATTATTTG
Organism: Sinohyriopsis cumingii; assembly: GCA_028554795.2. NCBI lineage: Eukaryota > Metazoa > Mollusca > Bivalvia > Unionida > Unionidae > Sinohyriopsis > Sinohyriopsis cumingii. The sequence continues at coordinate 400,631 of JAPYKE020000169.1, forward strand.
CTTTTATATATGTGGTGTATTCTTGAGCAGTGCAGTGCTTTTCAATTACCCAAGCACTAACTAACCTAATTTTGTTCCTATGCGGTAAAACACAGGACACAGCACGATTGCAATTAGATAACAATATAAAATGGACATTGGGAATAATTTTATTCATGAGCTTGCTCAACTAATCTTCTGCCAATGCAATCAAGTAATAACGAAGGCGCACTCAATCCTAATTTATAAATTATCGCATTATTAGTAGGCACATCGATTTCTTTCATTTTACCTTTCAAGAGTTAGACTACGTAGCTTTTTGTACGTTTTTGCTGTCAAAACCGGACTATGGTAATATTGTGTCTAAAGCTAATATCGCTACTGTTTATCCGTTGTTTCTTCAGTAAAGGATGAAGGGCATATGGAGGGCCTGCAAACTATGAAGGAAGAGTGATATAGCCTTATTAGCTCATAGGTTAATCCGGCCCTGATTACTGTGTAATCAGCGATGTGTATTTAAAAAGCTCGTAATATTAATGCGATGTGCAACATAGTTCTTTAATAATATGAGCATCCTCCTCAAATTATTTCCCATGAACATACAAGCCTTCTCAGTCTCATTATCCAAGTGCTAAATTCCATTTTGTATTCACTTTTTTGGATCTTATAATATGCTATTTGATTGGAACAGGCTTGCTCGCCTTCTCTGACAGTTCTTCCTTACTGTCACTTAGGTATGTTACATCACATGCATATTTATACATGTTTCCAGTGTGGTGCCCGTGCATTTGCAGTTCATGTCATTGAACTGTTCTTCGCCCATCGATCGGCAATACATTTACAAACTGTTTCAAATAAGTACAAATGTTTAAATAAAATGTCCAGAACTTTTCAGATTACCCTATCTGCTCCTTTTAAAAAATGCAAGACTCTGTACAAGGACAAAGCATGTTTATATAAATAGACAAATAATGCAAATTCTTCTTTCCAAAATAAATAAATGAATCACGAATAAATAATAATCAACACTTACTTGGTTTCTGGATGAGCTTTGCAGAAGAAGTTAGCGAAATGTATGAGAAGAAACTTTTGTTTGGTTAGTTGTGAAAATGTAAATGTTTTGCTATATTGCTCAAATACGTTTTAGAGAAATTCAAAATTTTGATTCTGGTTACTATCTATAAAGTGGTCAGATAAAACAAAATACTATTAAGTTGCAGAGTAGATAAATATAATTCCCGGCTGCAATTTTGCATTAACTTTTAACATCAAAAACTTTCGATACACATGAACAACTGCAGGGTTATAGATATATGAGTCCACTTTCTAGCCACCCTAGCTGGTCCGGACCTTTTAATCTTATTTAATTGTATGTGCGCCCGATAGTAAGACAGATGAACTGATTCGATTCTTAAACGCGATCTCGTCTCTTGTTACACGACAACAAAAACAACAAATTAGAACAATAACCTTGAAGATATGAGAACTACTAAAAATATAACCTTCTAATACAATTAATATAATATATACTAGTATTACTTCATAGGCAACGGTTTTAAAGATTTCTTTCTTATGACCGGTCCTTGACAATATGGCTTGTTCCATGATTGAATAGTTGCCAGTCTAACGTAAATCTTATTTATCTATCTACCTATCTATCTTGTTTTGTATATTTAATTTGCATTATTTGCTAGTTAGTTTCATTTTTTTTTATTTTCTATTTCATTATATGCTATTGTACTGTAACAGTACATGTTGGATTTTACCTTGTCCAAAATTGAGTTCATTTTTTCTGCTTGACTTGAATTAACTTTATTATTTTATTATGTAAACAAATAATACATAGCTAAAATATTCTCAATCTGTAAGTGCTTAATATCAGGATCATTTATAATAGACGTAAATATGTCTACGATGTTGTTATTTTAATAATAGCTTTCTAATAATACTAACCTTTTTTATTTTGTAAGCATTAAGATCATTCGTGAAGGTCATTTTCTATTAGATAATAGTTGTTTTAAGAAACTGCTAATTCTGACCTGAGGTAAAGTAGATGACTATATAATTTCACTACAGAAGGGAAAATTCATTCGTGCTTTAAGATCTAGCATAATCAAATCATGTTATATGTTATGTCCAGTATTTTATTTTCTGAAATCTATTTTCTTTACAATTAATGAATTAAAATGATTTTGTTTCTAGAAATACAAAAGTGCTCTGATACAATTATTGGACAGAGACATTCACTTGAATTTATAGAAAATTCAAACGTGGAGTTGTCTTCCTGTGACTAAACAAAAGGCTGTTGACACATCAGCTCTGTAAAGCATACAACATACACATCATCACCTTCAAGATTTGATTTAGTTTCGACTTCTTATGAATTTTATTCAGGACTTTAAACTACTAGGGCTTGTGTCTGTAATTCTATGATTATTCGGGATTTAATTCGTAATACCGTAAGTTCCTTTTACTACATTTTCAATGTATATTCTAGGGAAACAAGTTATTTGTTGAATTTTGCAAAGTTTGGTTGCTTTTGCTCATTTCTGTTACTGTTTTAAGAGCATAGACTCCTAACAATCTATTTGTCTATCATATACCTATATATGTCTGTCCTTCCGTTCGTTTGTCTATCCATCCATCGATCCATCCGCCCGCCCGTTTACTTATTTATATATCTGTATATTCAACTGTCTGTCAATTTTTATAGCAGAGCATATTGAAATCCAGCATTACACACTTATTTAAAATGTTCAGTAACTAAAGACGCATTTCGTGCAGGAAGATTTGTTGTGAATATTTGCCTTCAGTTCAATGAATGTACTTAAACAGTTTCAACAGGTTTGTTTATGTATTACATGCCATTAAATCTGCAACTTATAGATCAATTATAATAACAATAATAATAACAATTACACTACTACTACTGCTTCTACTATTGTGAAGGAATTCTATTAAAAGTATATTCAGCATTAGTGTAATCAAGATGGCATCGTTACATTAAGACTCACCAAATAAGAAGGACTATAACGTTTAATCACCAATTGCGACGTAACTGTTATCATCTATTATATCTACCTTCAAATGTTACATGTAACTTTGACCTACAGTAGTCCGTTTTTAATCTTACTTATGTTATGCTAATTATTAAGCTATATTCTGATGAATACAAACAAAAGAACAAAGTATATATATATATATATATATATATATATATATATATATATATATATATATATATATATATATATATATACATGCCTTTAAATATACCGCACATGACAGTCCGTGAATGTCGACGCTATACATTTTTGCCATCCCATAAATTAGCAGCAGTTTGTCGCTAACTTTCGTCTCTAAGAAAATACTAATTATTTTGCAGAAGGCTTCTTGGTATATAGAGGATTCTTCCAAGGTGATATTTCATACTTTTAGCGACGCCTTTTTATTTATAAATATGTGCTGTACAGTATAGGAATGCTGATTAAGCACATAAGTTCTATACAGTCAATGTGGAATGATATATTTGCCAATAGACTTAAGATGTTGACTTGTATACCTTCAGAGTTTTATCTCGTGCGTGGTATTTTCAGATTTTGGTATTGCATTGCATACTTATTTCAGCTAAGTCATCGTAGAAAATACAATCAATACAACAAGAAAGTAATGAACAGAATTGATCTATATAGCATTCCCTTTCAAAGTAATAACATTGGAATGAGAATGTAGGGTCAGAGTTTTTACATTGCAAAACAGAGCGCTTTACCTGATTAGAATAATTTGTTTTTGTATATTTTTAAAGTAGCATATGTACTTATATGCAGAGACAACAAAGTAAATAAGTAAAACCATTAACACTGATGTGTTTTCAGAACTTTGATATTAATAAAATATTCGCTTTATAAACCTGTACTTGACGTAGGAGCATAACGTACATTATCATAGGCAGAACACAACTTATCATTAGCATAGCACACATGATTGCACCATATATGTTATTTTTTTATTCTTTCATACCATGTGAAACACATATTTATTAAAACTGTAAAAAATAGAATATTATTAATTATTAATTATTATCGTTTAAATTATGGACTAATTAATGCTGTTATCTATTATCTCTTAATTGAAGTTTCTCACATTTTGCAGCTTGTAAAGACCTAATACATATTCACAAACTCAGTTAAATTACAATATGTAGAAAAAATAATAGTGTTAACTGCAACAGTTATTGTGCAATGATTAGGTACTGACAGAGATATAAAGGGTGTTTAATTTCTTCTTCATACATAATAATGAAACCTCGATAAGTCTCACATCCATTATCATAATCCTCATTTAACTTGTGAGTCGGATAGAAAGTATGTCATCCACTTTCCACTGTAACCTGTATGTTCGAAAGAATCAAAGTGATTAGTCAGTTGATATATTTAGCTGAGGTCTGTCTCAAACTTTATTTATCCTTGACATGTTGTGGTAGATATCTATCCTTTCACAATTAATGGGTTATCCTGTGATCTCTCTCTCTCTCTCTCTCTCTCTCTATATATATATATATATATATATATATATATATATATAATATCCATGCAAATGCATGCTATTTTGGGACAGATTTACCAACTCCGTTTACACAAATGTTCACACACTGGCAAGAGAGAATTTATTTTGCATATATCCTGTTTCATACATGCGCTACTAGTGCCCTTACTTATCTATTGTAAATGAGGTAGCTATTTCTTAAACTTTTTATGGGAAATTTTGTAAACACAGAATTAGTATCAATGGAACCTTCCGTACGTGACAATAAAACATCAAATTGTAAGTTAGCAATTACTTTTTATTTAGAATAGGAGCAACTCAGTACGTTTATAAGTAAGCGTTTAGTATTAATTATAGTAGCCTGTGATTTTAAGGAAAGCAGGTAACAAGAATGGCATTTATTTACCTGACTCGTATCGCTGCAACTTGTTATTTTTACCATTATGATTTAGTTCTCCATTACAGCATGCACACTTATATTTTGTGCAATGAATTAACTGCGATGTTATTTTAAAATTAGGAGTCGTTGCATGTTTACAATATATATATATATATATATATATATATATATATATATATATATATATATATATATATATATATATATATATACGTTTGTGTGCTTTCTATGATATCCTGTACATACATTTTAGAAAATACAATGATATATCAGTTGATAATATTTTCTCAGAACATAAAGGGGCAGGTAACCATATTATTGAAATCTCTATGGTAGCCTTCGCGCTTATAATTTACAACGGTTTGGATGGAATTGATATAGATTGTTTGTTGTTCTTATTTAAGATTGAGGACAATTCGCAGATAGGACTGACATATCATAGGTCATTTTGATAAAGTTTGTCGATACCTTTGCAATATATTGCATGCAATCTATTCATACGACTATCCAAACAAAGCAAGCCCAGCATATGAAAGTGTCCGTCAGCGCGTGCATTCCTATAAAGCTCGAATCTCCGCTAGAGCCATCTAAGGTAATGACTTGATATTGTATGAAAACGTAAGCTTTTGTATCGAGATTTGGGATGAACGTTTCATATAATTACCAACTATCGAAAGTTTTTTTATGTTCCAATTACATTAAAACCAAACTTAAACACTTGGTTCTTTGTATATGCATATTCCTTGTACAGAAACTATGCCAAACTTTAAATTAGATCACCGTTTTCCTGCAAAATAAAGTAAATGATCCTTTGCAAAAAGAAAATTAATAATGAATAAATAATATCAAAATACGTTTGTAGTTTTGTTAAGCCCTTAAGAGATTTGCGTGCATATTAAGCGAAATGTGTCAAAAGAATCTTCTGCTTCGTTCAAAGTGAATATGTAGATGTGATATTATCTTTTTCAAGTACTCTTAGAGCAATTGGTTATTTTACTTCTGGTTAATATCTCTAATGTGATCAGATAAGATGTAGACAATATATCCCCTGCTGGCTACAATTTTGCATTAATTATTAATTTCAAAACCATTTAAGTAGACCTGAAATTGTTTTTATTGCAACAAACAACAACAGCTACCGCTACTACTAAATTATCTCAAACCACGTCAAGTACAGTTTGCATATTATATTCTAGTACTATATCCAAGGTAACTAACATCACTACAACAACTAAATATGCTCCGACATGCATTTATTTATTGATGTTTAAACATTTTTTCTTATGGCTAGTCTTCTAATAATGTAATCAGATTCATGCATGAATAGTTTCCGATTGTCTTGTTTGATATTTCAGCAAGTTTAAATCTATTTTCTTCAAATACTCTTTGAGGAATTCCAAAGTTTACTTCTGGTCAGTACTTCTAATGTGTTCAGATAATGCCAAGTAACGTCAACGCTTTCGATTTTATTAAATGGAGCTTTTTGTAAAAAGCTCTACAAGGTTATTACTTTGGTGCTTCTTTTTGTGAGTAGTTTATGCTGTTATGTACTAACTCTAAACGTTGTCTTAGAAATAATCGAAGTATTTTAATCTTTAAAGACGATATTGTCGAGGGGATCTTCTTAAGCCTTATTTGTTTATTATCGGTGTTGAGATTTTAGATAAAAATTGTTAGCAACATTGTGGATGTAAGGGGACTCATCTTTGATATCAGTGACTATAAGTCGGGTCAGAATTCCAATGACGCTCTTCTCAATGGATCTCAACATTCTCTGAAAGCAACTAAGACTATCTTGCAAGGCTTTGTTTCTTGGTATTATGGGGACTTAAATTGAACATACAAAACAAAGGCTATTTGGATTGGAAACACACAAATTTCCAGTGAAAGGTCATATCCCGATATGGTTCTAAATTGGTCTTGTTTTAACTTGACACTCATTGTCGTCGATTATTCTCCAGACTTACAATAAATGGTGGGAAAAAATTAAATGATGAAACTAACGAAGGCGAAAAGAATACTGGCAAGCTAGAGCCAAAGACATATTTTAATAGCAGATAAAGTAATTGCTGCACACGCTCTTTGTCTGTCCCTGTTCGAACTTCTTGTCTCAGCACTTCCAATTCCATCAGCAAAAATCGAAGTGGACTAAATCATACCTATTTTACGTTACTATGAGGTGCAAAAGGAGCGAGAATTAAACGTGGTGTACAAGTATTCTTGGACAGTACGAAAGGATTAAAGATATTGAACTCATTCATTATGTACATTAAGATAAGATGGGTTAAAAGATTACTGGAAAACCAGGATGAAGTGTGATAGAATCTAGACAATGCAGCTATATTCAGAAATATAAAGAATATTTAGAATTTAATGAGAAGGAACTTATAAGAATTTGGTAAGCGCATTAAAAACACCTTATGGAGAGATGTAATATTGGCAGGATCCAGTCTGCAACAGGATCCACAAGTCCAAATGAGTATTAATCCCTGAGTTTTTAAATTTTGTTCCACCTTAAATGTACCATCGAGACAAATCCTGGATAGATGCCGTTTATTCATTCCTTAACAATTTAGTTAATGATCATGGTAATGTAATACTGTCGAAATGATAAAATGTAAAACTGGATGCGATGATTTTTTAAAATACTTTTCTTTAATATAAGAAGGATACAAAGTTGATCTCATTTAATATTAATCGGGGCGGCATTAAATATTTTCAAAATTACATTATATATTTTTATGTTCAAACTTTCTTTGAAACTGCTCATTCCAATTTTCAACATTTTATACTATTTTTCGAATTCTCGCCCCAGGACGGGCACTTAAGCTAGTTTATTCATGAAATAATTGTCACTAATAATTTTTTGAAAAGAATTAACTTATTAGACCACGACATAAGCACCTTCTGTAAGAGCAAGAACGAAAATATTGGGCAACTGTTCTATGATTGAAATACTAATTCAAAGTTTTGTACTACCGTTCTACTAAATCTTTGACACCTTGTTGTCCACAATATTGTATACTTGTCTAAAACATAGAAATAGCTTTAGAAAGATAACAATTGGGCATTTTGTGTAATATCTTATTTTCGCAAAATATTATATTCAAACCCGCAGATTCAATTTGAACAGTCCTTCCATTACTGTTTATAGTTGAAACGCACAAGAACATTGAATATACACCGCTAAGTTAAAAAGGAGAAGCAATTTCTTCAAAACGGGCCTATGTCATGAACATGTTACTTCTGCTATTCGATAAACAGGAGCAAATGCTGCAATGTCACGATCTATGTCACTTGCACGCTGTTTACATGTCTCAGTCTATCTAATTTTTGTGTCTGAAGAGATTGGGTGCTATATTCATGAATGGATGTGTGTACGTGCCCTCTATTCTTTTGTATGCATTATTTGTATTGTCCCTAGATTAAGTGATAACCAGAAATGTTTAATTGTAGAGTGATCCTGGGACGGTGTTTTCAGATCCAGGGCTCAACCTGTTACCGGGCTGATACAACAAGTACTATTAATGTGTACGCTATTTTGAATTGATGGTTAACTGCCTTTTATTGCAATAAAGAACAACAGATACAATTGCTACTGAAATATCTGTAGCCACTTCAGGTACAATTATCATATTAAATACTAGTACTACATCGAATGCAATCACCACCACTACAACAACAAAATATGAGTAATACAACGCCATGTATTTATATATTGATTTTTAAAGACTAGTTTTCTTATCGCTGGTCTTTGACAATGTAATCAGATTCATGCATGAATAGTTGCCGGCTAAATTGTATGATATTTCAGAAGGCTAAAGTACAGTATTTATCTTCAAATGATAGCGACACAAGTCAGGGACATGTTGTTGGTCTTATTATTTTCAAAACCAGTTTTATGCCGTACCGACAAAGAATAAAAGTTAAATATTTGCTAAGCGTATTAACTAAAGTAGTCATGTGTGCTCAGTTGTCTCTTTAATAACACAGTAAGTTGCACTTTAATTTTTTATACGTGCACCTGAACTCCTTGCAATTGATCTCATCCATTCTCCCAGAAAAAATAATTGAAATAATGATAAATAATAAAATAAATAAATAACGTTTAAGCCAGGTATATTTGTAAGTCTAAATATAAGATATTATAACATATGGAAAAAAAAATTTGTCAACGATTTTTGTCATGACATCAATCGTGAAGATTTGTTTCCGTTATTGTCATTTTTTCTCTAAACAATAGCATTGGTATTATTATTTCCGGTTATTATGAATTCCTTGATATAAAAGTTCATCGAGCTAAAGCTATAATATGCAAAGATAATGAATAGATCTACCTAGTAAGCGATAAGAAAAATGAGATAATAAGTTTTGATTTGAAGTTTGTAGGTCGTATGCGCATACTGCAGCTTAATAATCGCCCATGATGTCCATCACTTTTCTTTGACTTCTTTTATCTGTATTTTGGTTGGTTCGTTAATTTATTATGGATGTGTGTCTGTGAGTATTTTCTTAATTTTGTTGTTGGAATTTAAACCTGAATCGTAATAGTATCACAACCTAGATAATAGTGCATAAAGGCCTTGTTTATATTTGAGAATTATTATTTCATGTTTGCACTTTGTATAATATAGTCTTGGAAACTGCCTAATAACTTCTCAAACCAACACAAAATTACCACGAATATTGCCAACACAGATATGTTATCAACCCACCATATAAGAGCTTGACACTTGACATTGCAGTAGTACCACGAACATTCGCTTAGATGTGTTGTCCAACTATAGTACGTTATATGGCTGAAAAATCGATATATGAATCGTGTATTAGACTTCCTTTTATAAATTCGAATGTATAGAGTAGAGTAAGAGAGGCAATGAATACTAACTCACTATGAACACACTCAGGTACATGACGGTTTTCTTAAGGTAGATTTTCCTGAATTAGTTGAAATAAAGTGCTCGTTGATCTTTCAAGAGGACAAAATATGATATACGTTAATTTGAAAACATCAAATTAAGCTCCAGAGCATAAAACATACTTTGCTCTGCTGTGATTAATCTCAATTAATAATGATCATTTTGTTTGTGCCAATTATGGAAACAGATTATGTGTCAAGAACAGGGCAGATAAGAAGACAACTTCAGTGAAAAACATCATACTCTGGACATACATATATGGTATACAAGTCAAGAATGATCAAATTAATATTATTATACAAAGATATAACGGTGAAATATAAATAAAAGAGGGACGCAAGACAAGAGAGAGAGAGAGAGAGAGAGAGAGAGAGAGAGAGAGAGAGAGAGAGAAGTATCAAAGCATTACATGCCCAGCAAGCATCTCGAGAAAATTAAATTCATCTCTTAAATGCTCAGTGTGATTTCTATGCAAAGTTACTATCAATAATTGAAACGAAAACTATACTGATATATTTACTTTAATATATAAATGGGTCGATATCGGTTGAAATGTGAATCCACACATGGAGCTATCGAGAACTATATTTGATATTCTTTTAATTTTGTTAACCGAAACGATTATCGTTTTCCTTATTTAAACTTTGTATTTGTCATTAGGTGTCGATATTTCAAAGTATTTGGACATATTTAATAATATTTCTTAATCCTATTTAGGCTCGCTTACCTTAACAAAACCAAACAAAGCCAAAAATATTCACTCATTGGGGTAATGCGATTCAAAGTGTTGATAGATTATTTGCATACCTACAGCATTGCTGGAAAATGGGATACATTAGCCTTCACCTTAAAAAGAGGTGTCTTGAAACCTGTACCAGCACGACAGCCATATTGCTTAGAAGAGTCTATATTTGCAGACAACATGACTGATGGAGTTCATCGTCATGGATTAGCTCCGAATAATTAGGTAAATTGTTTGACTTTGGAGTTGCGTCACTTTAATGAGATTGCATGAAAGTTACACCGCTTGTCCTCTTTTGATTTTGTTCAATTTTTGGTGAGAACTATTAATCAAAACTTTGCAAATGCAGATTTGCACATTTTGTGCTTTTATGTAAATGTAGTCCAAGGCTCGTCAACCACTCACCGAAAAGGGACTTTTCCACGGACCGGAAAGAGATAATGGGCAGACCGGTTGTTTACACCGAAAACATCCTGATCCCTGGCCGATAAACTGATGAAATACCTAAGCTTGTTATATTTTTATATCATTGTTGCGTTTGTTTATTTTCATAGTAGTGGGAGTGGATGGGATAAAAATAGCCGGGAGAGGGAGATAGGTGAATGCTCAACAGTACTCTATATATGCAAGATATATTGTTAAAATGAATGAAACAAGAAAGAAAACGAAACCAAAAAATAGGGAAGCTTATTAATCTTAAATTATCCGGTTAACTGCTTTAGAAACAAACACCTCTTTTGTACAAAGTGTTTGCCGGTGTAGAACAACGATGGGGAATATCTCAATCTTTCATCACGTGACTGGTGTCTTTCATCACTTGACTGGCGTCTTTCATCACTTGACCTTATACTGTGATCATGGTGCAAAGTACAGTTAGCATATTTGTATCAAACAGACAAGGCAAATTTCAGCCGAAGTGTTTGTCTTTTGGCATGCTCTGCTGAGCAAAATTCATTATTGACTGACGCAAATGGGATTATCCTAGGTCAGGTCTAACATCTACATTGAATATTTTTCTCGTCATTGCTCATGGCTTTCGTTTTATTCTTTTTCATTCTTTCATGAAACAGTCGTACGAAATCATTTTATTTTCTGACATCACATCGGCATCATCATTCGTGAAATTGACATCGTCAGGTTCTCTAGCTGTGGTTTCTCGATTGCTTAGTAGCTGGCTGCTCAGCACGTTCATCTAATGTGGACAATGAGACAAACTACCTACCTTAGACAAAACAAATTTAAGGGTCGCAATTTTGTGCCATTTTTCTGTTATATTAGTGATGCAAGGAACTACCAGTCTCGGGTTACTTTATTTGACTTTGATCAGCAGTGCCATGCAAAAGATAAATAATGTAACTTTCTTCTGGGTACTAAATGGATACATTCTATTTATCAGCTCCTATGCTGATCACATTTGTTACCCATTTGTTAATCAACATCTTTTATAGGATAGCTATGCCAAGTGAATTTAATTTGTGCTATTAATTTCTGGCATGCACTCACTATTTTTTTTTTTCTCGTTGAATTGATATAATCCAGCTATTAGGTTAATTTTGTAAAATACATTTATAGATATTGCTGAAATTTTCCCCTACCTTTCACGAGGAGAGCAAGGCACATGACATGAGATAGGCGACAGAGGAGAAACGAAAGATAAAAAAATTCGTGAGATACTCCTACAATATGAATAAAGAACAAGATATTTGCTACAATACAAATTAGAGAAACTGATATGATGTCCACTTCATTTACATTTTGTCACTTCGCAAAAGAGGACTTCTCCAAGTACAGTCGCAATTAATCAAAATACAAGATACATTAATGACAGAACAGTGCGAAAATGTTGCTTATCTGCATATGCCGTCCAAGTTTTGCACACATTAAAGCCATTTTATACCCCGGTTGAGTCTAATTTACTATCAAAATGGTTTACTGCCTATTCTCCAAGCAATGCGACATATTGGTAGTGTCTATCACTTTATCTTCGTAAACGAAAAAGAAACCAACCACAACTGCGTTATATTTATGGATTGATCGTCGTTTTACATTTGAAGCAAAATATGGTCTCTCTGAAAATACTTACATATAACATAGCAAAGCAGACACTGAACACTGAAGTCTCCATTAAAGGCACACAATCTATTTTTGTAAATGAAACTGAAGAGTCAACTAAGGATCGCTTATTTAGATCTATACCCACAGTGTTGGGATTAATATTGTGTAGACCCGATACGCTACCCACCATGTGGGAAAAGGAGACAAAATGATGGCAGGAGCCTCTGTGGATCAGTGGTTAGTTAGCCAGTCTTGTGTCTGAAATCATGCCATCGGATCTCATTTGATCTCTAACGTGGCGCGTTTTCTTTGGAAAGGTCCCTTTACTCCAGTTACCATGGCACTAAATAAACTGTCTTCCTTTGTCGTATTAGATTAATCACCTCAGCTTTACATACTATTACACAATGACTGATATTGGACATGGGGGATCGTCTTTGACCTGAAGATAGTGTTACAAGGAATACACGAGTGATACCGTATTGAGGACTATCACATTAACACATACTGTCGTCCTTGACTACATGCATTAATGATCATAATAAACCGATGTAACTGATATGGAAACTGTTCATGTTCCTTTTAGAGTTAGACTGGTCAACAGTTTGCAAACTTTATTGTTCAATCAAGACTATTTTAATCCGGCACCAAAATATGTATAAAGACAAAACACGCTTATGTGAAAAGAAAAATAAAGTTGATTCCTCCTTCCAAAATAAATAAACGTTCAATTAATAAATAATATCGAATCAGATATACGTTTTTATCTAAGCCCATGAGAAGCGTGAATTAAAAGTGTTCGAAGAAAGTCTGCTTCATACTAGACATGTTAATGCTTTGATATCTTATTAAATTGCTTTTCTAATGTGAATATTTGTCACAAGCTGGCAAACCGTACTCGGAAATACTTGTTTTAATGTATTGATCTGAGGTGAATGTTCATATGATTTCCCCTTTCTGTATAGTTTACGGTACTGAGTATGATGTTGAAATCGAAACATTTCATTCCGAAAGTTGTATCTCTGAAATGTAAGACTTGTTTCTGATTATCAGGTTATCATATATTTCTAAGAAAGATGACTCAAATTCACGGACAGATCATACCTGGATACATCGAATATGTCGCCTTCCATGCAGAAGCGACATGAAACCATTTTGATAGCAAATTAGACTCACCCGGGGTATAAAATGGCTTTAATATGTGGAAAACTTCGACGGCATAGCCAGATAAACAACATGTTTGCACTGTTCTGTCATTAATGTATTTTGATTAATTGCGACTGTACTTGAAGAAGACCTGTTTTGCGAAGTGAACAGATGCAAATGAAGTGGACATCATATCAGTTAAATTGTAATGTAGCAAATATCCCGTTCTTTATTCATATTGCAGGAGACTCTCACGACATCTTTTCTCTTTTTTGTTTATTCTGTCGCCTATCTCATTTGTCACGAGCCTCGATCTCCTAGTGAAATGCAGGGGAACATTTCAGTAATGGCTAAATATGTATTTTACCACATTAACTTAAAAGCTTGATTACATCAATCCGACGAGGAAATAATATCGATTGCATGCCAGAAATTAATCCCACGAATTAAATTTAGTTGTCATATCATTCCTGTAAGACATGATGATCAACAAATGGGTAACAAATATGATCAGCATAGGAGCGAATATGGAGATAAATAGAATGTATTCCATATTAGGTACCCATATTAAGAAATCGCAGAAGAAAGTTACCTAATTTATCTTTTACATGGCACTGCTGATCAAAGTCAAATAAAGTAACCCGAGACTGGGATTTACTTGCATCACTAATATATCAGAAACATGCCACAAACGTGCGACCCTTAAATTTGTTTTGTCTAAGATCGTTAGTTTGTCTCATTGTCCACATTAGATGAACGTGATGATCAGTCAGCTACTACGTAATCGAGAAACCACATGTATCTTTCTTTCTTTCAATATATTCATATATCTATCCATCTATCGTTTAAATTGTGGACTAATTAAGATGTTTTCCTTTTTCTGCTGAATGCGAGAAACCACAGCTAGAGAACCTGATGATTTCAATTTCACGAATGAGAATGGAAATTTGATGCCAAAAACAAAATGAATTCATACGACTGTTTCATGAAAGAAAGAATAAAGAATACAACGAAAGCCATGAGCAAATGGGGAGAAATATGTTCAATGTAGATGTTAGACCTGACCCAGAAGAATCCCATTTGCGTTAGTCAATTATGAATGTTGCTCAGCAGAGCATACCAAAATACAAATAATGCAACACTTTGGCTGCAATTGCCTTATCTGTGTGACACACATATGCTAATTATATTTGCAGTCGTTTCGTTTCCGAAGATGGTTTGAAAACAAAATAACATTGACAATAGAGGCTCTATCGACTGGGAACCGGACTGAATAAACTGTAAGGGACACTAGTTCAACTTCTGCACTATTGACAATGTAAATGTGTTGCGATATTAAACGATCTTGACTACTATCTTGATTATTGTAAATAAAAACTGAAATTGTTAAACGCAAATCAATGAGACTTTCTTGCTTTATAAGCACTATGATCACAGTATAAGGTTACGTGATAAAAAACACCAGTCACGTGATGAAAGATTGAGATATGCCCCATCATTGTTCTACACTGGAAAACAGTGTTTTTTAAAAAAAAGTTTTTTTTTTTTTGTTCTATAGCAGTTAACCGTATAATTTAAGATTAATAAGTTTCCCTATTTTGGGTTTCTTTTTCTTTCTTGCTCTATTCATTTTAACAATATATCTTGCATATATAGAGTACTGTTGAATATTCACATCACTCACTCTATCGGGTGTTTTTATCTTAACCACTCCAACTGTTATGAAAACAAGCGAACAACAACAATGACATAGACATATAAAATGCTTGGGTATTTCATCAATACATTTTTTATTTATTAATACTCTTGTCTCGTTTACCTTTCAAATTAAGCGGAGGTTTTCGGTGTAAACAAGCGGTCTGCGTATTATATCTTTCCGGTTCGTGGAATGGTCCCTTTTCGGAGAGTGGGTGACGTTCCTTGGACTACATTTACATAAAAGCACAAAATGCACTGTCTGCATTGGCTACGTTTTCATTAATATTTCTCACTAAAAATTGAACAAAATCAAAAGAGGACAAGCGGTGCAACTTTCATGTAATCTCATTAAAATGACGCAACTCCAAAGTCAAATAATTTACGGAATTATTCGGAGCTAATCCATGTTGTCTGGAAATATAGACTCATCTAAGCAATACGGCTGTCGTACTATTGATCAAAGCTGATAGTGTTGGAGCAGTAATCGCAATAAGAATCATAAATTCATGAATGCGATTATATAGTGTTGTGCATTTTGTATATCTGTGATGCCTTCGTTTTCAGGCACATCTTTATAAGGTGAAGGCAAATTTATCCCATTTTCCAACAATGCTGTAGGTATGAGGATAAATTATCAACGCTGATTTTGTTATGAAATTTATACGATATGTAAACAAAAATATACCAACTAGATGTAGTTACATCTATGGTTTTACCAACAGGAACTTTGAATCCCATTACCCCAATGAGTGAATGTTTTTGGCTTTGTTTGATTTGTTTAGGTTAGCTAGCCTAAACTGGATTAAGAAATATTATTAAATATGTCCAAATACTTTGAAATATCGACACCTAATGACAAATATCAAGTTAAAATAATGAAGACATTAATCATTTCGGCTAACAAAATTAAGAGAATATCAAATATATTTCTCGATAGCTACATGTGTGGATTGACATTTCAGCCGATATCGACCCATTTATATATTAAAGTAAATATATCAGTAAACTTTTCATTTCAATTATTGATAGTAACCTTGCATAGAAATCACACTGATCATTTAAGAGATGAATTTCATTTTCTCGAGATGCTTGCAGGGCACGTAATGCGTTGATACTTCTCTCTCTCTCTCTCTCTCTCTCTCTTTTGTCTTGAATCCCTCTCTTATTTATATTTCACCGTTATATCTTTGTATAATAATAGTAGTTTGATCGTTGTTTACTTGTATAACATATATGTATGTCCAGATTATGATGTATTTCACTAAAGTTGTCTTCTTATCTGCTCTTTTCGTGACACAGAATCGGTTTCCATAATTACCTCAAGAAATATGATCATTATTAAATGAGATTAATCACAGTAGAGTAAAGTATGTTTTATTGTCCACTTGAAAGACCAACGATCACTTTAGTTCAACTAATTCAGGAAAATCTACCTTAAGAAAACCGTCATGTACCCGAGTGTGTTCAAAGTGAGTTAGTATCCATTGCCTCCCTTGCTCTGCTCTATACATTAGAAGTTGTAAAAGGAATTCTAATACACGATCCATATATCAATTTTTCAGCTATGTAACGTACTAAAGTTGCACAATACATCTAAACGAATGATTTGGGAATGACTGCAATCTCAAGTGTCAAGCTCGTATATGGTGGGTTGATAACATATCTGTGTTGGCAATATTCGTGGTAATTTTGAGTTGGTTTGAGACGTTAGTGAGCAGTTTCCAAGAATATATTATGCAAAATGAAAACATGTAATATTAATTCTCAATAATAAGCAAGGCTTATATCCACTAATATCTAAATTGTGATAATATTAAGATTCCTGTATAAATTCTAACAAAAATATTAAGAATATAATCACAGACACACATCCATAATAAATTAACGAACCAACCAAAATACAGACAAAAGAAGGCAAAGAAAAGTGATGGGGATCATGGGTGATTACTAAGCTGCAGTTTGCGCATACGACCTACACATTTCAAATCAAAAATTGTTATCTCATTTTTCTTATCGCATACTAGGTCGATCTATTCATTATATTTGCATACTATAGCTTTAGGTCGATGGATTCTTATATCAAGGAATTCGTAATAACCAGTAATAATGATACCAATGCTATTGTTTAGAGAAAAAGTGACAATAACGGAAACAAATCTTCACGATTGATGTCATGACAAAAATCGTTGACAATTATTTTTCCCATATGTTATAATATCGTATATTTAGGCTAGCAAATATACCTGGTCTAAACATTATTTATGTATTTTATTATTTATCATTATTTCAAGTATTCTTTTAATGGAGAATCGATGAGATCAATTTCAGGGAGGTTCAGGTGCACGTTTAAAGAATTCAAGAGCAACTCAATGTGTTATTAGAGACACAACTGAGCTCACATGACTACTTTAGTTAACACGCTTAGAACATATTTAACATATATTCTTTTTCGGTACGGCATAAAACTGGTTTTGAAAAGAATAAGACCAACATGTTCCTGACTTGTGTCGCTATCATTTGAAGACAAATACTGTACCTTAGCCTTCTGAAATATCATACAAGTGAGCCCGTAGCTATTCAAGCATAGCTCTGATTACATTGTCAAAGACCAGTCATAAGAAAACTGATCTTTAACGATCAATATATAAACACATGCCGGGGTTTTACCATGGTCACCTTACAAATAAACATTTCTGGGTATCGCTTAATCTAGGGACAATAAAAGTAATGCATAGTAAAGAATAGAAGACACATACACTCATGCATACATGAAAATAGCAAATAATCTCTTCAGACACACAAATTAGATAGACTGAGACATGAAACAAAGTGCAAGTAACATAGATCGTGATAGTACAGCATTTACTCCTGTTTATTGAATTGCAGAAATAACATGTTCATAACTTAGGCCAGTTTTGAAGAAATCGCAAATTATTGCTATCATAGAACAGTTGCCCCATACTTTCGTTCTCGCTCTTACAGAAAGTACATATGTCGTCGTATAATAAGTTAATTCTTTTCAACAAATTATTAGTGACAATATTTTCATGAATAAACTAGCTTAGTTGCGTGTCCTAGTGCGGGAATTTAAAAAAAAAAAATGTGCAAAATGTTGAAAATTGGAATGAGCGAGTTTTAAAGAAAATTTGAACATAAAAATATAAAATGTAAGTTTAAAACATGTCCATGCCCGATTTAATATTAAATGAGATCAACTTGGTATGCTCTTATATTAAAGAAACGTATTTAAAAAAAAATCATCGCATCCAGTTTTACCTTTCAAAATTTCGAGAGTATTACATTACCATGATCATTAACTAAATTGTTAAGGAATGAATAACCGGCATCTATCCAGGATTTGTTTCGATAGAACATTTAAGGTGGAGCAAAATTTAAAAGGTCGGGGATTAATACTCATTTGGACTTTTTGAATCTTCTTTCAAATTGGATCCTGCCAACGTTACATCTCTCAAAATTGTGGGTTAATGCGCGTACTAAATTCTTGTAAGTTCTTTCACGTTAAATTCCAAATATTCTTTATATTTGTGAACAGAGTTACATTGTCTAGGTTCTGTCATTCTTTAGCCTTGTTTTCCAGTAATCCTTTAACCATCTAACCGTAATGTACATAATGAATGAATAAATGTGTAACATCTCTAATCGTTCAGCTCTTGTCTTGGAATACTTGTACATCATGTTTAGTTCTCGTTACTTTTTCACCCCATAGTAACGTCAGCTAGGTATGATTTAGTCCACATTGATTTTTGTTCATGGAATTGGAAGTGCCGAGAAAAGAAGATTGAACAGGGACAGAACAAGAGTGTTAACATTAATTCCTTTACCTGCGATTAAAAGATGTCTTAGGCTCTAGCTTGCCAGTATTATTTTTTCCATCGTTAGTTTCATCATTTAATTTTTTCCCACCATTTATTGTATGTCTGGAGAATAATCGACGACAAGGAATGTCAAGCTAGAACAAGACCAATTTAAAACCATATCGGGATATTTCCTTTCACTGGAACTGTTTGTGTTTCCAATCCAAATAGCTTTTGTTATGTATATTCAATTTAAGTCCCCATGATACCAAGAAACAAAGCCTTGCAATATAGTCATAGTTTCTTTCAGAGAATGTTGAGATCCGTTGAGAAGAGCGTCATCGGTATTCTGACCCGACTTATACTCACTGATATCAAAGATGAGTCCCCTTACATCCACAATGTCGCTAACATTTGTTTGTCTAAAATCTCATCACTGATAATAAACAAATAGGGCTTTATAAGATCCCCTCGACGATATCCTCTTTAAAGATAATCATATTTCTAAGAAAACGTTTATAGTTATTACATAACAGCATAAACCACTCACAAACAGTATCCCCAAAGGTATAACATTCTAAAGCTTTTTACACAAAGCTCCACTTGATAAAATCGAAAGCATTAACGCTACTTGGTATTATCTTAACACAATAGAGATACTTACCAGATGTAAACTCTTGAATTCATCTAAGAGTATTTGAAGAAAATAGATTTAAACTTGCTGAAATAACAAACAAGATAATTGGCAACTATTCATGCATGCATCTGATTATATTATCAGAAAACAAGCCATGAAAATAAAATCTTTAAAGATGAATAAATAAATGCATGTCGGAGAATATTTCGTTTTTGCACTGATGTTAGTTGCCTTAGATATAGAACTAGAATATAATATGCAAACTGTACTTGACGTGGTTTCAGATCGTTTATTAGTAGCGGTAGCTGTTATTGTTTGTTGCAATAAAAACTATTTCAGATGTACTTTAATGGTTTTTAAATTAACAATCAATGCAAAATTGTAGCCAGCAGGGGATATATTGTCTACATCTTATCTGATCACAGAAGATATATTAACCAGAAGTAAAATGTCCTATTGATCTAAGAGTACTTGAACAAGCTATTATCACATCTACATATGCACTTTGAACCAAGTAGAGGTTTCTTTTCATACATTTCGCTTAATATGTTTGTAAAGCTCTTAAAGGCTTAATAGAAAGACAAGCGTGTTTCGATATCATGTATTTGTTTTTAATTTATTTCTTTTCAAAGGATCATTTACTTTATTTCCTAATTCGCATCAACATGTTTTGCTCTTATGCATCCTCGTGCATGAAAACTGAGACGGTGTTGCTAGGGTTATTTGAAAATGTTAGCATATTTTAACTAAGTCATGTGTGTCCGTGTGCACGTGTATTTGAATATGTCAGTAGAGTATATGCAGATTGACGGATACAATAAATTAAGCTATAGCTGCTTATACAACACGCATGCATGCAACGTGATCTAATATAGGTAGATGACCCTGATATTAAAATGTCGGAATATGATAACATTTCTTCTTGAAATTGACATCGTCAGGTTCTCTAGCTGTGGTTTCTCGATTACTTAGTAGCTGGCTGCTCAGCACGTTCATCTAATGTGGACAATGAGACAAACTACCTACCTTAGACAAAACAAATTTAAGGGCATTTTTCTGTTATATTAGTGATGCAAGGAACTACCAGTCTCGGGTTACTTTATTTGAGTTTGATCAGCAGTGCCATGCAAAAGATAAATAATGTAACTTTCTTCTGGGTACTAAATGGATACATTCTATTTATCAGCTCCTATGTTGATCACATTTGTTACCCATTTGTTAATCAACATCTTGTATAGCATAGCTATGCCAAGTGAATTTAATTTGTGCTATTAATTTCTGGCATGCACTCAATATTTTTTTTTCTCGTCGAATTGATATAATCCAGCTATTAGGTTAATTTTGTAAAATACATATATAGACATTGCTGAAATTTTCCCCTACCTTTCACGAGGAGAGCAAGGCACATGACATGAGATAGGCGACAGAGGAAAAACGAAAGATAAAAAAATTCGTGAGATACTCCTACAATATGAATAAAGAACAAGATATTTGCTACAATACAAATTAGAGAAACTGATATGATGTCCACTTCATTTACATTTTGTCACTTCGCAAAAGAGGACTTCTCCAAGTACAGTCGCTAATTATTCAAAATACAAGATACATTAATGACAGAACAGTGCGAAAATGTTGCTTATCTGCATATGCCGTCCAAGTTTTGCACACATTAAAGCCATTTTATACCCCGGTTGAGTCTAATTTACTATCAAAATGGTTTACTGCCTATTCTCCAAGCAATGCGACATATTGGTAGTGTCTATCACTTTATCTTCGTAAACGAAAAAGAAACCAACCACTCCAGTTACCATGGCACTAAATAAACTATCTGTCTTCCTTTGTCGTATTAGATTAACCACCTCAGCTTTACATACTATTACACAATAGCTGATATTGGACATGGGGGATCGTCTTTGACCTGACGGCACCAAAATATGTATAAAGACAAAACACGCTTATGTGAAAAGAAGCAGACAGTTTATTCCTCCTTCCAAAATAAAAAACGTTCAATTAATAAGTTTTTTATCTAAGCCCATGAGAAGCGTGAATTAAAAGTGTTCGAAGAAAGTCTGCTTCATACTAGACATGTTAATGCTTTGATATCTTATTAAATTACGTTTCCAATGTGAATATTTGTCACAAGCTGGCAAACCGTACTCGGAAATTCTTTTTTAATGTATTGATCTGAGGTGAATGTTCATATGATTTCCCCTTTCTGTATAGTTTACGGTACTAAGTATGATGTTGAAATCGAAACATTTCATTCCGAAAGTTGTATCTCTGAAATGTAAGACTTGTTTCTGATTATCAGGTTATCATATATTTCTAAGAAAGATGACTCAGATTCACGGACAGATCATACCTGAAGAAGACCAGATTTAATTCTTATGGCTTAATTATTTCGGCTTAATTATATGCCTACTCAGTATGCCATTGTACATCATTCGAAACATGCACAGTATAGTAAGAAAGCAATTTTCGTTTGATACCATGGCTATTTGCGGAGCGAATTGGGGTGGAAGAGCGTCATTTGGATCGGGATAACTTTTCAACAGTATGACGAAATACTTTCATAGAATACGAAAGTTACTGTTTGCTTTTACGATATTCAAATAACGGTTTGTAATATACCATTGTACTCTAGAACTATCTTCCTGGCTATAACTGCGTAGTAACTGTTAAATTAAAACCAATCTAAATTATGTCGAGACATCTTAAGTACGCATTTCAGACGAGAGTAGAAAATGGATCAAGAGAGCGCAATCTGTCACGGAAATTATATTTTATAATTTTTATGAAGGATTTGAGCTCACAAGTCTGCAAGTTCAAGTCCTGAACTAGTATCCTAATGCGGGTAGATGTCATATTCATTTCCTAAAATAAAACTCCTTCTATAATCCCCATGACTTGTTCCCACTGGATATATTATATACACGCGTATATTTGAGATTTTTCCCATCGCAAATCTACGCTGAATATTTGCTTGGTAATCACAACAAGGATTCAGAGGTTGAGGAGCCGTGATAGGTAAGCGTAGCCTCAAGCATTCCCATTATATTACCACTCGTTTACTTGATCTTTACTGCATGCAAAAGCAAATGTTTTTGGGTTCTGTGTCTCATCGGAGCCGTCTGAAGGTTTCTATTTTGGCCATCACCATCTCGAGCTCCGCCGTGGTAATCGTTTTATCTTTCATGGCTATCTAGTACAGCTTGGCAATTGTATTGAAACTACTTTGTGTAGCAGGGAGAATTTCTGAAGACATAGGTATTCGTTTATGTAAGCATAGCGAGATGTTTTGCTATATTATATTTGCCGGTACCATCTAACATCCTATTTCGTATCGATAAAGACCCTACAACAATTCCGGTTGTCGTTTATATGATAGTTGCCATAGTCGGAATTCCACCAAGACTACTGGTTTTTGCCGTGGCGACTTCACATCCTACATCCATGACTACACACACGCGTTTGTATTTCGCGAGTAATGCGGTTCTTGATGATTTAGTCAGACGTTGTTACGCTTTTATTTTATTTTCGCGTTGATAGTTTTGAGGGTCCTTAACATATCGTGAAGTTTTTTGTTCGGCAGGATGGCCATATTCGGGTTCGAAGCGCACTTCCTATCAAGCACTTTTTATCACTGGTTATACTGCCATGTAATCATAAAAAAATCAAGTGCAAAATTTATTTGCGGCAATTGTGCGTTCCTGGGCATTGCCACCTCATTCACATCAATGTCGAATGATTGCACCCTTGAACTGTGTCAGCAACAATTTTTCCCGTTTTCGTCCAAGAACGTTTGCGCGGACAAGTGCGTCTTTGGTGAATATGAATCCTGGTCTTTCTTTTACTGTTCTTGTTAATGTTGGCTCCATATACGGATAATTCTATCCGAGCGGGCGTGGGGATGAAATCCACTTAATTGTTCTAGTATGCTCTTTGAGCAGAGAGAATTGGTCTCCTTCTTAGACATATTTATGTCCATCTCATTACATATATTACCTCACATATTTATTGTCTCAATGTTTTGCTATCTTGTTCAACTACTCTTAAAGGAATTCGAAAGTTTTCTTCTGGTTAATATCTTTAGTTTGGTTATGTAACGCAAAATTCCTTCACGAGACAGCGGCAAACAGAAGGTCTCAGTGAGTGGCAACTGAGTTTCAGACAACTTCTGTCAGTCGCCCGTGTACTCGTAGGAATAGATTACTCTGTTTATAAGCAACGTTTAAGGCATACAGGCCAAACAAAGATCAGTAATTTGTGAGTAATGATAACGTGATCATCGCCAAGGTTGTTAAAACAATTATCTAGGCTGGATTTGATCAACTGCAGCGAGTCAAGGAACTGCAGATGAGAAAACTAACGGGTATGCATTTTTCGCGCTGATAGGAATGGCACACTTTGCCAGGATGATGTTCCTATTCCTTGGATAATTAAGTTGCTGTCATATCATTTCGCATTATTCCGAGCTATTTAATAAACATCTCAGCCAAATCCTTGTTACGCCGAGATTAATACAAGTTACTGAACAAAATCAAGACGAGTACTAATCACAATAATTTTTCCCGCGATTTTCATACGGGCGATAAAAGGATATTCCAGTCTCGGAGTAACATTATTTGCTTTTACATATGTGTATATTCTTGGGCATTGCACTGTTTTTCAATTACGAAGCACTAACTAATCTAATTTTGTTCCTGTGCGGTAAAACACAAGACACCACACCATTGATATTAGATAACAGCATAAAATGGACATTGGGAATGATTTCATACATGAGCTTGCTCAACCAATTTTCTGCCAAAGCAATTAAGTAATGACGAATGCGCGCTCAATCCTATTTTATGAAAAATCGAATTATTAGTAGATATTTTATTTTACCTTTCAAGAGTTAGACAACGTAGCTTTTTGTATGCTTTGATGTTAAAACCAGACTATGGTAATATTGTGTCTAATATCGCTACGGTTTCTCCACTGTTTCTTCAGTAAAGAATACAGTTCCTATGGAGGGCCTGCAAACTATAAAAGAATAATGATATAGCCTTATTTCCACATGGGTTAATCTGGCCCTGATTACTGTCCAATCAGCGATGTGTATTTAAAAGTTTGTAATATTAGTGTTTGGTTCGTACTGAAAATGTAAATATTTTGCGTTCTTGCTCAAATACGTTTTAGAGAAATTGAACATTTTGGTTCTGGTTAATATCTTTAAAGTGGTTACATAACACAAAAATATTTTAAGTTGCAAAATATATATATATATATTCCTTCCCGGCTGCAATTGTGCATTAACTATTAACATCACATACTTTCAATAGACATGAACAACTGCAGGGGTATCGATATATGAATCCATTTTCTAGCCACCCTAGCTGGACCGGACCTTTTAATCCAGTCGTATGTGCACCCGATAGTAAGACAGACGAACTTGATTCGATTCTTAAACGCGATATCGTCTCTTGTTACACGACAACAAAAACGAAAAATTCGAACAATAACTTTAAATATATGAGAACTACCAAAACTATAGCATTCTGATACAGTTAGCATAATCTATACTATTATTACTTCATAGGCAACTGTTTTAAAGATTTTTTTCTTATGACCGGTCCTTGACAATATGGTTTGTTCCATAATTGAATAGTTGCCATTCTAACATAAATCTTATGTATCTATCTAGCTATATGTCTTGTTTCGCATATTTAATTTGCATAAGTTGCTAGTTAGTTTAATTTTTTGATTTTCTTTTTAAATATATGTTATTGTAATCTAACATTGTATGTTGGATTTGACCTTGTCTAAAACTGAGTTCATTTTCTGCTTGACCTGAATTAACTTTTTTATTTTATTATGTAAACAAATAATACGTAGCTAAGTATTTTCTATATGTATGGGCTTAATATCAGGATCATTAATAATAGACGTAAATATGTCCACGATGTTGTAATTGTAATAATAGCTTTTTAATATTCAGCATTAGTGTAATCAAGATTGCATCGTTACATTAAAACTCACCAAAGAAGAAGAACTATAACTTTTTATCACCAATAGCGACGTAACTATTATATAAACTTTCAACGTCACATGTAACTTTATCCTAAAGGAGTTTTTAGTCTTACTTATTTGATGCTAATTATTAAGCTATATTCTGATGAATTCAAACAAAAGAACAAAGTATATATATATATATATATATATATATATATATATATATATATATATATATATATATATATATATATATATATATATATATATATATATATCCTTTTAAATATACCACACATGACAGTTTGTGAATGCCGAACGCTATATATCTTTGCCATCCTCATAACGTAGAAGCAGTGTTTCGCTAACTTTCGTCTCTAACAAAATAATAATTATTTTGCAGAAGGCTTCTTCGTACATAGAGTATTATTCAAAGGTGTTATTTCCTATTTTTTGCTATGGCTTTTTATTTATAAATATGTTTTGTACAATATAGGAATGTTGATTAGGCATAGAAGTGCTATACAGTCAATGTGGAATAATATATTTGCCAATAGACACAAGATGTTGATTTTTATACCTAGACAGTTTTATCACGTACGTGGTATTTTCAGGTTTTAGTATTACATTACATACTTATTGCAGTTAAGTCATCGTAGAAAATACAATCAATATAGCAAGAATGCAACGAACAGTATTGATCTATATGTCATTCCCTTTAAAAGAAATAACATTCAAGTGAGAATGTAGGGTCAGAGTTTGAACATTGCAAAACAGAGCGCTTTACTTGAGCAGAATAACTTTTTTTTTGATACGTTTAAAGTAGAAGATGTCGTTATATGCACAGACAGCAAAGTAAATAGGTAGAAATATTAAATGGGACGTGTTTTCACTACTTAGATATTAAGAAAATATTCGCTTTATAGACCTGTGCTTGAGGTACGAGAATAACATATATTATCATAGGCAGAACACAACTTATCATTAGCCCAGCACACATGATTGCACCCTTTACGTATTTTTTTTACTCTTTTATAACATATGATACATATATTTATTAAGAACTATTGTTGATTATTATTGTTTAAATTATGGACTAAATAATGATGTTTTCCCCCGTTTTGCTGAATGCGATTGTCTCTTCATTGAAATGTGGAACAGTTTGTAGTTTGTAAAGACCTAATACATATTCACATACTCAATTAAATTACACTCTATATAAAAATAATAGTGTGTGAACCGCAACAGTTATTGTGCAATGCTTAGATCCTGACAGAGACATACTGGCCAATAAAGGGTGTTTTATTTCTTCTTCATCTATAATAATGAATCATGGATAGGTATCAAAACTATTATCATAATCCCCATTTAACTTGTGAGTCAGATAGAAAGTATGTGTCAGCCACTTGCCACTGTATCATGTATGTTGGAGAAAATCAAAGAGATTAGTCAGATGATAATATTCAGCTGAGGTCTGTCTCAAACTTTATTTATCCTTGACATGTTGTGATAGATCTCTATCCTTTCACAATTAACGGAGTAACCTGTGATATATATATATATATATATATATATATATATATATATATATATATATATATATATATATATATATATATATATATATATATATATATATATAATGTCTATGCAAATGCTTTGCTATTTTTGGGGCAGTTTTACAAACTCCGTATACACAAAAGTTCACACACTGGCAAGAGAGAACTAGTTTCGCTTATCCCCAGCGCTACTAGTGCCCTTATTTATTGGAAATGAGGGAGTTATTTTTTAAACTTCTCGTACGAAATTGTGTTAATACATAATTATTTTCAATGGAACCTTCCGTACGGGACAAATAAACATCAATTTGTAAGTTAGCAATTACTTTTTATTTAGCATACGAACAATTCAGTACGTTTATAAGTAAGTGTTTAATATTAATTTAGGTAACCTGTGATTTTGAGGAAAGCAGGTAACAAATATTTACCTGACTCATAGGGCTGTAACTTGTTATTATCGTCATTATGATTTAATTCTCCATTACAGCATGCATTTATATCTTGTGCAAAGAATAAACTGCGTTGTTATTTTAAAATTAGGAATTGTCTCATGGTTATAATATATATATACATATACATATATATATACATATACATATATATATATATATATATATATATATATATATATATATATATATATATATATATATATATATATATATATATATAAACTTGTGTGTGAATTCTCTGATATCCTATACATACATTTTAGAATATACAATGATACATCAATTGATCATATTTTCTCAGAACATAATGGGCAGGTAACCATATTATTGAGATCTCTACGATAGCCCTCGAGCTTATAATTTACAACGGTTTGAATGGAATTGCTATAGATCGTTTGTTGTTCTTATTAAAGATTAAATACATTTCGCAGATAGCACAGACATATCATAGGTCATTTTGATAAAATGTATCGATACCTTTGCAATATATTGCATGCGACCTATTCATATGACCTATTCATTCCAGAAAAGGAAGCCCATCATATGAAATTTTCCGTCAGCGCGTGCATTCCTATATAGCTAGAATCTCCGCTAGAGCCATCTAAGGTAATGACTGTATATTGTGTGAAAACGTAAGCTTTTGTATCGAGATTTGGGATGAACGTTTGATATAATTACCAACTATCGAAAGTATTTTTATGTTCCAATTACGTTAAAACCAAAATTAAATACTTGCTTCTTTGTATCTGTATACTCCTTCTACAGAAACTATACCAACCTTTAAACTAGATCGCCATTTTCCTGCAAAATCACCAAAAATGAATTGATCACTTCAAGAACATTCGGACATATTTATAATTGAATAATGGTCTTGTACACAAGCAACGTCCACATTAATGCAGCAACAACGGCTTAGAAAACAGTTGCTCAACAGCTTCTACTTCAACTGCAATAACAAAATCAACTTTATTTTAATTCATACATTATGTGTTTCTAAAAATAATATTAATTCAACCATTACATTAGTAACTATTACTACCATCACTACCACCACTACTTCTATTATTACAACTTATGTTAATACTGCTACTACCACTATTAATACTTATTCTTCACTGAACAAAGTACTGAGCACGTTATATCTTCAACATTTTAAAGCTTTACATTTTCGAATTGTAATATGAGTTCATAATTTTGTGCAAATTAGGAAACGCTCTAGACAGTGTCCTGGGGGAAATGATGAACTTAAACAGTTAAAAAATAAATTCTTCTCTTTATTTTCTATCTCTGACTAAAATATGCAAATAAATATTTCCCGGGGATTTGGGGGCTAGATTTGTATATGAAGATGTACACCGAGGAGCGAGTATGTGAATATGGTAACATTTACGGCTTGTATTTCAGCGTCACATTGCAGAAAAGAGAGGCCGGATCACACTGCTTCAAGACCTTTGCGATTTATAGGAGTCGGTATAATGTAATTGGTACCGAGCTCTACATACGAGTATCATGACAATAGCTTAGCGGCATCGTATTGTGGAGATAGCTTGGAGACTCTAATCGCTCCGATTAAAACAACTTTATGTTGAACACTGAATCACAGAAATGAGTGACAAATGTCAAAATGTTTGAAGTTAGGAAATCAGCAACACGATATTTGCATTTGAATATTCCATGATAACGATTAAACTATCGGGATAATTCGTTTCCCCAGAACACAATACGTACTCGTTCATGAGCTCGTTTGATTCCAAAACATAAATCTGGATATCTACGAGAACTATGTCAAAACTAATTCCATGCATGATGTCCGAAAATTCTTCAAATGAGGCCTTATCCATATTAAATTATCATGAGACAAATGTATGTGCTGCGCTAAAATATGATATCCATATGGATGTCTAGCTCGAAATTTCGTTAAGTTTTTATTAAGTTGTGACTAGACCGCTCATTAGTAAGCAACTGCTTTACTTCGCTGATAAATTACCTGCAATTGTTGAATTGAATTGATGTACTTCACTTTGTTCATGACAGGACAAGAATAGAAAAGCTGATTACATTTGCGTTCAGACAAGCTCTTGCTATGGCTGCTTTGAATGATGCAATGTTTCAGTCTTCTCCACCTGTGAACTCATGAGTTATAGTAATTATTTTCGCTTAGAAGACTCTATAATAGTTTCCTTAAAAGAAAAAAAAAAGCAAAAGTGATATGAAGAAGTGTTTAGGTTGATGTAATTTCGAGTCGATATCATGCGTCATGGAGGTGCATGAGTGTACACAAAGCTAAGGTTTGAGTTTATTGAACGTAGAAGAGAACAGAATTTTAAATAAGATATATAATTGAGAAGATTATTTAAACAGAAGTGATTGAAGTTTGCCAACGAATTAGAATCAGCGTAATCTTGATAGTTAATCAAGTTTTTTAAATTGTTGTTATTGTTTACTGTGTGAAAATGTATTTACAAAAATAAAACATGCTAAACATCAATGTGATTTCAATGAGATGGCATAGGTAATCGACTGGTAGCATGTATGGTGTGACTTGCTCTGGAAAACGTTCATGTTTGCACTTGTTTATCATTGGTAATTATAATTGGTCTCAGCATTAAATCAAATGCTTTCTCTGCATAATTTGTGCTATTGTTTGGAAGAAATTCCATATAGCAAAATAATTAATCTACTACAATATTCAAGCAACCATAAACCACATCGAAGTTTCATAAGTCATTATTCTCGTAAAACCAAAGTTAATTTATTCGGCAGCAAACTGTCCGTTATTACAATTGCAGTTTCAGAAATACGCTTGTCGTTGTATAACAATACATTTTCCTTTCAGTTAAATCACGATGTCTGCATTCAAATGTTGTTTTATGCTTCTACAATTAAATGCATTGGCAGTTTTGCTATCAGGTATGTCATATAACTTTATTCACTTTGTAGTAAATTTTAAAATACATGTTATATTGTTAATTGTATCGTTCATTATATATATATATATATATATATATATATATATATATGTTTTACGTGTATGTGGGGGAATAACAATTCATTTGCCTGTCTCTCATCGTAAGTCGAATATCGAGAAAATGTATTCAAGTGAAAATGCCTTGCATAACTGATATATTAGCGAATAAATATAATCTTTTATCGCTCTCTCATCTTAAATTTAATCGATGGAAGACAGTTTTAGTTAGTCAAGGGAAAACATGCCGTATGTTTGATGCAATATATATTAACTGTTAATATCCTGTATAAATCATTAAAGAATGTTAATTGAGAGACAAAGTTACAGTTAATATATACATACATATATATATATATATATATATATATATATATATATATATATATATATATATATATATATATATATATATATATATATATAGCTTGTACACTATAACAATGATACACCACGTGATCATTAAAAGAAAACGAGGCGTTATACAACGAATGGTATGCCATTGATATAGCGTACATACTTTACATATATTTTATTTATATCACATACAAGTAAATATATTTGCTCTTTGAACGGAGTTAAGATTTATTAGTCATTTGTGCATTGACTGTAATAAATGAATGAACTCCTCACATCCACGAGTGTGTACGCTACAAAATGTAATTATATACCGTTTGTGGCTATTTCCAATCAACTTTGCATATTGATAAGTTGATTGTTTTCTATTTTTAGTTTATATTTTTCTTCACATTGATTAAATCAATATAATACACACGTATGATTCTAGTATGAACAATTGTATTAAAATACAAGTAGAGCACTACCCACACTTGGTTATCTATGTCATATATATAAACGCTTAGCATCGTTTCATCTTTACTCCTCTGTATTCTGCATAACAGTAGGGCACATTTACTTGTAACGTTCCTTAACATTCTTTACAATAACATTTCTTTATTTTGCTGCCATCATCAGTCTCTATGTTGTTCATGTAATTTTTTCAGCAGAATCTCCATTTTTTTTTGTCTCATACACTTCCCACCCCTTTCCTTTTTTCGTTCGAATGTGTTTCCATGTTGGGTTGGTACTGTGTTGGTTCTCATTTTTCCTTCATTGCCTTTGAGAAGATCGTCTTCCAGTTTTATTTTGCTTCATCAGAGCAATGTGTCCATTTGTCATCCATCATTGATAACTGCCTTTGGGTACGTAGTCTTGTAGTTATGCAGCTAACTGATCGAAGATAATCGTGCATTTATGCAGCCAATATTGATTAACCCAGACCAGTTCTCTGTATTTTTGAAGAGTTTCAGCCTACTTACATGCAGCCCTTTGCTTGACGTTTCTATGCAACTTGTCTTTCTACTGTGACTCTGCTTCATTGTTGTTTGCCCTCTTCTTGAACCTAGCTTATGCGTTACTAATACAACATATCAAGTTTTCTATTGCTTTCAATATTTTCCTTAAAGCTTATTGAGCTATTTAGTCATAGTGCTACGACGTGTTTATTTTGTCCTTCCATCAATCGCGATTCTATGTATAAATATCCATTATTATGTTTGTCTCAGATTCGCAAGTTACTTCTTCTTCAACGTGCTGATTTAATGTTTCAGGCTACTGTGTGTAAACATGTAATGACATATAACCGTCCATCAAGCTTAGCGTTGTTGAACACATAATAAGCCAATCTCTCTATAGTCGCTGTTAACATACCCTTGTTAATCCACTGCATGAATGTCACAGTAATTTCTATTATCCATTTCCTTTTCTGCCTTATGTCAGAAGTGGAATGGCGACTAGTGGAGACTCGTGTTCTATACCCACCTTGTAGGGATAGCTGATGCCCGTCTCAAAGTAAGCCAGCATCACGCAGCTAATGTTGTCAATTTTTTCGGCCTATTTAGAGTCATCAGTGATTAATGTATTTTTTCATTCTTATTGTCATTTGTGTTAGTTTTATTATTAATATCGTTACCATTACTATTATTATTATTATTATTATTATTATTATTATTATTATTATTATTATTATTATTATATTGGATTGTCGATTAACGTTTATGTTTTATATGGAATATATGTTTCGTACTCGTCAATTTCAGGTACAGGTATACCGTCAACATTTGTGTGCACAGGGGATTCCGTTCAACTATTTCAAAACATTAAATTTGACAGCTGGAACGCAAATGGTTCACTTTATATAAATGGAGATAGAAATATACAGATTGCCAACTGGACAGTACTGCATTCTACCTTAAATGTATCCATTCTACCAGAGTACAAAGATAAGGTGCATCTTAACATAAATGGAACTATATTGTTAGATAAAGTTCATCGATGGGACGAGGCTAAATATATGATCACAAATCAGACAGATGCAATGTTTATGACAGACGAAGTGCACATATTCGTAATGGGTGAGTATTCAATAATATTAGCGTAGTCCCGCCATATTGTCATATTTTCTGTAATGTATCGATTGCATACTCGTTATAATTCCAAGAGCAAATCGTTCCCATGTGGTGTTATTATATCATGTGCGTTTTAATGTCCTGTACGAATGTATTTTGCAGTGTAAATTAGTAATGGCTTGCTTCTTTTACATAATCACAAAGCAAAATGTTAATATTCTAAATTTATATTTATGCGAAGAACGTTCGAATAATAATATTCTATATATTACAGTATTTCAGGCTAAAGCTGAAGTGTATTGTGCGCTTTGAAACAAAAGCATGGTAAAGAGCTATGGACTTCTTATGCATATTTGTTAATGTAAATACAATCAACTATGCTTTTTTAAAGCTGCCACATTTCATTTAAACTTGTACCACCTATTTCCCTGCAGAGACTGCTTTATTCTGGCCATTTTCATTCAATTTACACTGACAATTATAATGCAACCAAATAGGCGGGTTTCCTTGCTTCATCGGCGGTATTGTACGTTGATAAATTATGACGTTTTTCACACCATCGGCCGCTTTTCGTAATTAATATTTATGGTAGTACTTCCACCTTCACGTTGTTACAGTAATGTTACATTTTTTTCTGTCAAATGTGGTTGCTGTCTAAATAAGTAGAACATATTTAAATGTCCTTTTTCAACAAGTCTTTCAATTTCCTGTTATTATATAATTACTTTAGTCCAAAATGTATATTTTGCAAGTGTTCTCTCTTCGAGAATGTAACCAAACGCGATGATGTTATCACATTTCATCGTTGTTTGCACTTTCTAAGCCAAAGAGTTTTCGAAGTTAACTTTAACAATGTTAAAATCTATTTGTAAAAATTGTTGTAATTTTCATAAGCGTGTATATCATCAATATATGCATGCCGCTGGTGTTCTAAGAGAATAATGTACGCCCTTTTATAGGTGCAAATCTTTATCGCTTACATTTGCAGTCCGTGGTTAAAATTTAGGTTAGCAAATCTTTCAATTCAGTGTAATCTATTTTACTTATGTCTCGTTTAGTTTGCTCTGAAAGTTGATAAATATTTCCATAAATATACAAACTGCCAAGATCAAGATATGCATAGAAATATCATTTATTTTAGTTTTTCCGTTATCGGCTACTACGCGTCATATTTTGTCACAGTATTACGATGTCAACATAACTACAATCTACAGCTGACAATCTAATTTTCAGTGATTTGCAATGGTTCTTTATTTTCTTTAAAACTATGAATACAAACATCACATGTTTTTTTTTATTCTTCTTCAAATTAAACATTGTGTTCCGTATGTGCGCAGTGTTTGTTTTCGTTTGTGTTTCTGTTTATTTGTGCTTTTATTTTCAGTTATTAATATTAAACTTGACAATTTAATAGATCTTCAATATGTTATGTATATTTAGCGCAGTAAAAATGATATATTTGTCGGTTATTAAATATGTAAATTATTCATGTTTCCTGCTGCATTGTTGTGATCATACTGATTAGATCAATATTAAATAAAATTAATAAATCGACTTATTTCATAAAACCTGACTGGATATATATGTTGATATTTGAAATCAAAATGTTTTATATTTCCTCAATATTTCGAAAAATTCAAACACGCATAGATGATAGCTTGATTCCGATATTGCTGGTTTTAGGTGAAACCCGTGGAAAATTTTACATTACATTTCTCCAGCTATTTAAGATTGTCATCAAATTGCACATTTATATATATATATATAGGTAGGTGTATGTATATGTGTGTGTGTTTCATTGTGTAGGTGATTGAGATACTAACAAGTAGGGTGCAAATCTACTTTCAATTTTGTCGATTACAAATGTGTTAACTATGACACAGTTTTAGATAAGAGCAAAGTTAAGTAACATTTATTAAATCAAGGTCCGACATCCAACATAGTAAACATTTCTTTTATAATGAAACCTCCATCATAATCAAATCTAAAAAAATCGATATATATATATATATATATTTAAGTGTGACTTATCATGTATAGGCGACGTTCCTGTTATGTTACATTTCACAAGTGTGCTAACCCAGCAAAGGGTATAGGACACTAAGAGGAACTAGCGTTAGCTTATGCAGTGTATTTATTTTTCGCGACTCAAGCAGCAAAGATCGTGTTAGTTTAAAATTCACTAGAGTGCTATGACCTCGTTTAATTGTATTATAAGGCAATTAATAACAGAATATTGCATAACATGATGCTGCTATAGATCAACATGCTTATAATTATGAACGCCTTATCAATATTTAAATGTCTTTAAGATAAAGTTATTAGTACAGTTATGTAAAGTAATTTGAGGCGGAAAGAAAGATATCAGTTCATGTCGATATTTTAAT
This sequence comes from Sinohyriopsis cumingii, assembly GCA_028554795.2. Lineage (NCBI taxonomy): Eukaryota > Metazoa > Mollusca > Bivalvia > Unionida > Unionidae > Sinohyriopsis > Sinohyriopsis cumingii. The sequence continues at coordinate 436,332 of JAPYKE020000169.1, forward strand.
GCATATAACTGAAAAACTACCTCGTGCTAATACAAGAAAATGATATACTTTAAAGTTCACAACATTTCTAATGGAACGAAAATATATACATATTATTATTAATGCAATAATGAGAATATGTTTGTCTAAAATTGACAGATGCACCAGCTAATGATTGCAGGCCAAATATAATGCAATTGGGAAACAGCCTGATTGCCACTCTGGAACACAACGTTTGTGGCAGACCTGTAGCGACCACGTACTGGAAAGACTGCTGTGGTGTTTCCAACAGTGTAAGTACATAGCTTCAGTACTCGTCTACAAACACATCACATTTAGTTTAGTCCGGCAAATGTTTGCCTTTTTCTGTTGCAAATTATATATATATATATATATATATATATATATATATATATATATATATATATATATATATATATATATATATATATATATATATATATGCATAGTATGTATGCTGTATCAATGACATACCACGACATGTATACACTTTTTTATTAATACGAAACGAGGCTGTATATATATTTTATTTAGATCACATATACATACATATATTTGCCTTTTAACTGAGTTAAGAGTTACTTTAGGGAGCTGTGTATGGACCTAGTGAATGTGTGTTCGCTACAAAATGTAGTTCTATGCCTTTTGCGGCTGTTCATAATCACATTTGCATATTGATAAGTTGAGTGTTTTCTTTCTTAGTTTCTATTGTTCTTTACATTGATAAAATCAATATAATGCACACTTATGATTTAAACATGAAATATTGTTTTATTAATAAAAGTAGAGCACTACCAACACATGGTTAGCTACACCACTCACATGAACGTTAATCCATTCACCTACTGGCTCATGGAAATTAATGTGGAATAGAACATAAGCGAAATTACGAACCAGCAAGTGATACAATATTTTAATATATTTACAGTTGATATAAGTCATTATGCTGCTTTAGTAACAGCAACACGCACCAGGAACTCTCTCTCTCTCTTTTGCTGGTTAGTTTCACTTTTAACTTTAAAACTCTCTCTCTCTATCTCTCTTGTAGGTTTGATTTAAAATCTCTCTCTCTCTCTCTCTCTCTCTCTCTCTCTCACACACACACACACACACACACACACACATTCTCTTTCATCGTTTGGCCCGTTTGACTTAACTTTTACCTTCATTTATAAATCGAGATCATCGTGGGATGACAAAAAATACAATCCTTACGTTCGATAGAGAGAGAGAGAGAGAGAGAGGCAGAGAGATTGAGAGATTTTCATATCTAGTAAATAATAATTGATTTTTAGAACATTATGGCATGTTTAAGAAACAAAAGCTGAAACAAAACATTAAATACATCACAGTGTGATGACCGTGTCACCGAAGAATTTACTGTATAATGTCGACGTGATTTGAAACTGTGCATCATTGATAAACACTGTAGATAAATCCCAAGGAAAGTTCACACGTATCGTTTTGACAAACCATATTCTTATCGGTTATTTGGTGTAATTTCGAGGTTAAAATCTAGCCAAGTTCCTTTTATCTCTCACTTTTCATCTCTGCGTATTGGATGCGTTTTCCATTAGATGGGAGTGGGGAACATAAAGCAGAAACAATTGCGATGAAAATGCGTATCATATTAAATTCATTTAGAAAAAGGCGATTATCAATACTTTTCATCGTTATTTTCATAAGTCACTAATGACTAATGTGTGAAAATTCATTATTGATCTAGAATAAACTCAAGGCGTTCGAAATAATGTTTATATTTACATACGCGTATTATTGCGCCATGTGCGGATCACAATTTGATATGCTATTTGTATTGTTATATCAACTTTGCTTGATACCAACATTTTAAATGTCTTTATTTTTAATGTCTGTCGTATATATCTATCTATCTATCTATCTATATATATATATATATATATATATATATATATATATATATATATATATATATATATATATATATATATATATATATATATATACAAATTTACAGCATTTGCAAATATGAATAGTGTTACAAAATACAGCTAATTAACCATAGCTGCCTTGCTGCCTGGTGAAATACAGTATTATTTTGTACTTAAAGAGCACTATTTGTAAGTTTCGGCTAAGCAAAAAGAAAACTCTTAGATTTGCTCATGTGTTTTTTCTCAAATTTGGACCGTTCGAGTCTCATTTTAAAGTGAACGGAAGAGAAGTATAAATACAATTTTCTGCAATAACCAAAATAACAGATTCCGAATTCCAATTGATTTTGTGCACAAAAAAGAATACGTTTTGCAACTTAAATCTCTTTTTATAGATTTTAGTGATAATTTGTTGGATTATATAGCGCTGGTATAATCTAGTAATTTGCCTTTTACTTGCAACAGATGTCATAACATACAGTATTAACGAGATTTTATGATAACAAAGATTAGTTTTGGTATAATGACCATTTATTGTCACTGTTCTTGCTTTTACTCATCTACTGGTTTGTCCTGCAGTGTTCAAATGTTAGTGTTTTATTTCCATCATCACAATATCTTTTACCATCAAATGAGTATTATTCTTTTTGTCTAGAGCCTTAGTCTTGATCTTGTGATGATCTGATCTCAGTGTTGTTATCGACAAATATTTTGCACTGCCACTAATTTCAGCTTGCTCATAGTCGTCATAGTCAACTTCATTTTTAAGCACGATCGTTTTGATTCCTTTTCCTGTTTTCTTCTGCTTTTCATTATCTAGCAGAAATGCAGTACATTTAAGACCTGAATACAACAAATTTATTTAACGGAATAAAATTTGTATCGTCTTTAAATTTACCACTGACCATTATATTAGTATCATCATAAAATCGTGACTCTACTATCGTGACTCTACTAGGTATGCTGAGAGTCGAATAAAATTCTTTTTTCTCCTTCATATCCTCATACACATCATCTGTCTCTATATGCTAGACCAAACTGTCCGTGTCAGTAAACCATAACTCAGTTTTATCATCCTATTTCTTTTCATCGTGTTGTAATGGAAATCATACATCGATATTTTTTTTCACGTCGAGTACTGCTGCCCCAACAGATTAGCTTATAAAGAACTAAATTGTCTTTTTATGATGGATTGCCAAAACATTTGCCCCAAATATTTTCATGTTGACAAATGAATCAGTTTATACCAGTTTGTCTCTGTGTGGCTTATTATAACGATTTCTTTGTTGACGCGTTTCCTGGTGTTCTATATAGTCTAACCAAAAACAGAATTACTCATCAGCTTGAATAAATCTTTATCAACATTAGTATTTGCCAATTACGCTGTTCCGTATTGAAACTAATATAATGCTTGAACCACTTTTCATGCTTACATTGTTTTGGGCTTTATTTTGGTGATAACCAGACCAAGTCTACGGCTTGTCGCAAAGGAGCGCGATGAAACACATAATGCATCTTGGCTCATTAAATTTGGCACCAACCTTTCTACTTTACTCCCTCCTTACCCTAACTGTTCTAATGTGTTTCTTTGTTGCTCACTTAGCATGTCACCCGTTACTATGTATCGACGCACAAAAATTATAATCGCTGTGCAAATCATGAAGATACTCAGTGTAATCTATGTCAACTTCAGCAAAGTAACGCGTGTCATCTAGTATATCCTTTGCTTTGCAGCAATATACTCATCGCCACTCAGCCAACTAAATCCTAGAGCTGGTAAATACTGTGTCATCGCATAATTGTACACATTATTTACATAAAGGTGAATAACGTAACTTGTTGAAAAGCAAGGATCATACTTGTTTACGTACTTGTTTTTTGCCTTGGCTCTCTTTATGTGGTGACACTGATTCCTTCTCGGTGGCAGTACTTCTGACAGGCTATCATGTAGCTTTCGTAAACATCAGCAAGCAGTAACACGTCGGTCATTAATAATAAATCACGATACTCACTAAGATTCCTTATCTTAAACCTGTCTCATATTAGCTTTGAAAAATTGTACTCTTCCTCTGTTATGTGACCATGGCCAGCCTTGTGTAAAATTTGTCTTTGTGTACTTTTCTTGGTAGCGTTGTCTCGACAGGAACAAAATTGGGCGCTTTATAATGCAGGTTACACTGATCAAAGGGATGTTTTAAGGCAATGGTACCTGACTATGTCATGGTGACCTTGGTTACTACTAAACGGCTTTTCACAAATACTATATTTTTTCTGTTTTCTTACAATAAGTCATCTGTTTCTTAGTGAGCCGAAGCATTCTTTCTGGTGTAATATTTTAATCTCGTGTAACTCGGCAGGAAATTTCTTTATCAACCATTTAGCTGGTCAGTTACACTGTAACGTTTTATTTGCTTTGATCTGTATTTGCGCAGTCGTTCTGGATGATGGCAGTTGATTGGATAAAAAGAGGCGAGTACGTACAATACGAAGCAGTACGCGTCGCTATTTTCAATATTCAGACACGATTGTGTTTGTTTTGCATAAATTCGGGTAACATTACGTACGACCATTCCCTCAGCTGAGTAGTTTTTCCAGTATGGAACGTTATCTTAATGAAACTTCAAGCTCATCCAGACTGTTGATAGGCTTCAACCTTGCTCACTAACTCCTGGTAAATATGGTCAGTTATCTCTCTTAGATTATTTCATTTATAAAATGAAATTAGTTTTCTACTTAACCACGGCGTGTTACTTTTTTCTTCATCACCAGCTTGTCGTTTCATAAGGGTGTAAGGGCCGCGAGTGGCCGAGTGGTCTAAAGCGCTCTCCGTTACGGATCACTGCCATCTCACCCCTGTCTGAATGGGTTCGAGTCTCAGATTCGGCTAATGTGGGTATGTGAGAAAGCTGGCCAGTAGCTTCTCGTTGGTCGGTGGTTTTTTCAGAGCTTTTCCCGGGTTCTTCCTCCACCATTAATTCTGGCCGCCATGTATAGCCTATCGTGTGCTAAAAATGGCTTTAAATCCAACAACAACAACAACATCAACAACAACAACAACATAAGGGTGTAGATGCCTACGATAAATTGTATTCAACCAAACGTTTTTATTTCGTCAATTATAATATGGTTTATAAGTGTGAACATGTCATTTTGATCCAATCCTCCCTGTATATTGTTTTATCATCGAATTCAAATGATTCTCATAAGTGGCGAATGTTATTTTAGTCTATTTCGCCGCGGTGTTTTACGCCCATCCAATCATAATTTCATTTTTTGTTTTTTAATTTCATCCTCTATCCAAATTATTTTCTCGCGTTGTCGTTTAGGGCGTTGATTTACTTCAACATCATGATGTAAATGTTTTAGCTCCAGCTTTGTTTTCGGGTAAGTAATTTGTCAGCATAAAAGTACTTTTCTGTAATTTCGCGAGCTAATTGAGACTGCCTCATAACGACAGTCAAGTACGTCATTAAACTCAATAACACATTTTAAGTAAATTTAGTCCGTTGGGCAGTGCATCAATAAAGTCTCGCAGGTATTTAGTGACGTTGTAAATATCTGCTTTTGATTTCACGTGGCTGCCGTAATCTGTTTTTGTTACGTCTTTATGCAAGCTCTGTCATCTTTTTAATTTTTCCTATCGTGTGATTTTACCAGCAGGTAACACGCCAGACCTGGCTGAATGTTTCTGGGTCACTATACTATGCTAAACACTGTCGCTCTAATTTAAAATAATAAAATGTTTCTATAAGACAAATAGATTTAGTATTGGGGATGGTTCAGAAAAATTATTTTGGTTGAAGATATCATTGATGAGTGGGACATTGTCTGCGACAATATTCTTGAAGTGGGATTTTTTTATCAACATACAAATATCCTCTCCTAGCTGGAAACATAAGCGGGCAAATAATTATTGTAATATACAAAATACCATTTGGCTGCTTGACACCATTTGGCTGTACGGTAAGAATAAGAGGATCGGAATAAGAAAAGCTTTTCTCGGACGTCGGTGCGTCCCCGGCAAAGCCAGACCTCGCCCTATAACAAGTAGGTTTGGCAGAAGACTGCCTGCTATTCCCGCCAGTAGTGGTCCAATGAACCCATCCTGCTTCGCTGTCTTTGCCTTCGACATTACTCTTGTCTTTCTTTTGCTACTAACTTAGCCATTGACTTTATCGTTGATTTTGTTTTAGCTGGCTTTGCGTTAGGGTTCTTTGGAATTTATTATATTATTTACATGAAATTATATTGTTCTTTTTGTTCCGCTGCCAATTATTACTCAGCCGCCGTCGCGTTTTCGATTGCCCCTGATATTGTCCCAGCTGCCGCTGCTACTCCAGTGTTACTAGTACATACATCATTTTTGGTATGATTGTCCTTATTAATGTCGATATTGCCGGACCAAAGAACCCAACAGTTTTCCTCCTCTCATTCAACTGTGCACGAGAACGGTTTAGTGTTAACGGTGATCCTTTATGAACTCTGTTTAGTTGATTTTGTTAATGATCAATTTTATTTTGTTGTCTTCAAACCAATTTTCAGAAAGACTTTTTCTCGCTTTGTTAATGCAGCGGATAATTGTCTAGTCTGTCCTTCACTCAAATTTAGTTCTATCTAGGAATAAGTAGTAGTTGTTTATTTACTGTTTGTTACAAACCTTAATTTGTCACAAAATGTATTCAACTGCTTACACTTGAACACTCATCATATCCTTAATTGGACTAAGCGTGATATACCTATCAAACGTGATTAGAGCGTAAACACCAAACTGCGCCACAGGATTTTGCACTAGCGTAAAATTAATTTATGTTTCAGCTGGTGAGCTTGACGTTCTTTATGTGTGTTTACTGACATCAAAATGAAAAATAGGATTATTTGTAGCAAATTCGTTAATTGAAATATGCGCTCCATCAGAAGCATCTTGATTTTTTGCATATATACTAACAAAATAGTGTAGGATCTCCAAACATTTAGTGCATTTTGGATTAATGTTGCATTCTAATTCTTTATCAGGATACCTTCTTGAGTTTACTGTGGTGTCTATTCTTCTTAAATCACAATGTTGAAATACCATTTTTTAGTGTTTGTGCTACTTGTGTTTCTTTGAAAGTAAGGGAAATATGACAGGTAACTATGCATTTTGCACTTGGACCACTTGTTATTCTCCAACTAGGAACGGTTGTGACTGGCACCGGCATATAATACAATTTATTTTGCTAAAAATGCACGTTTCTGCTGAATGTTTCTTACGTTGATATTAGTGCAAGTTTTTTTATTATAATAGGGACAAATTGTTGGCATCCATAATGACAAATACGGTATAGTAAATTCTCATCTGGCGATAGCAATGGTCTTATGAATGGAGTCAGCTGAATCAGCATGATTAAAGATAATTGTGTGCTTAATCCCTCCTGAAAACCTTATTTACGTCTCGGTATAAAACAAAATTGATGATAACGGCAAAAACATTGAAACAGTGTATCCGCTATCCTTAAAATATCATATTTTTGCAAACTCGCTGTAGTAAAAATGATTTCTTTCAAAAATGTGCTTATTTCATTTGTTGTAGCAAACGCTGTCTCAATGTTAGCTGCGGTTGCCGGTGGTATAACAAATATTATATCCCAACAACTCCTGGTAATGCTTCAGCTACCGTTGACGGTCTTATACCTAAGGCATGCGCTATTTCTCTGTTAAATTATCTTATGTCAATCAACGTAGCCTCATCGTTTGCTCATGTGACTACCTCTGGACGTGGTTGTATTATTTCTCTACTATCAGCTGCCCCAGTATTGCTGTACTTAAACAAGAGTATATCAGACACGGCGCTTCTCGAGTAATCGTCGCTAAATGATACTGAATTTAATTTCGTACTCGCCGTTGGCAACTAATCTGATACATCTTCAATTGCTTGATTAGCTAACTGATATCAAGTGCTTTACAAAAAATATTCCAACCATTATTTGGTAGTGTAATTGAGGTATCTTCGGGAAACGAAGCCTCAGCGGGCGCTTGTGTCATAAATCCCTTTATCTCAAAAAATGATTTATGCGGAAGTAGGTAAATATCTTCATCTCGTGTGCTTATTTATCTTTGTCCTGCTTAATTCGAATCATTAACATTTTCACCAAAGTACCCAATGTGTTCAAATTGTTTAGTTATGTCATCAAAAGCATCAGCTTTACTAAAATCTAAATAGTCTCTGGTATACATCACGTATTATTTTGTTATGATACAGAACATTTTTCGTCGGCAATGATCGTCTATGACGGCGTTAAAATCTTGGTTTTCTTCTTGTCGGAATCACAGACTCTTTCCGTTTCACGTAAGGTGCTTGTAGTACATCCTGCTTTAGTCTGCGAATTATGTCTTCTCCTTGTGGTATACAAACATTTTCGTTGTTTTTATCATAGCCGCTGCAGTGTCTTTTGTTGGAGCAATTTATATTGCAACTTCTCTTATTTCTGATAATATTAGTGGATGTTGACCTTTTATTTTTTCAGCAATTGTTTATTCCGCTGCTCTTCCTGATGCAGAGCTGCCAAAGTAGCAAAAGCTTTTGCTGCGTCTATTGCAATTAGTGCCACTTTGTACGCTATACCAGCTATATTTTTAACTAACTATGTGAAAATATTTCCAAACAATCTTCCTACTATATTTCTTATGCAAACTTTGCGAGTCATCATTAGTTTAATATTTATCACAAAACTGACATTTGGTTCTTTCCAAATAAAATAATACGTAACTTATTCATTGTTAAGATAAATTCTCTTCCCTATTGATCAGTCACAGTCATTCTGATGTAGGTCATTTTTTCATCAACATTACTTTGACAGTATATCATTTGTCTCTGTTGAATCTGCAACAAGGCTCCCTGCTGACATCTGATGAAAAGAGTACATTCTTTGTCCTCTGTTTCCAGTTGAAGTAAGAATCCCCATAACAATTGAACAGTTTATTAGGAATAGTAGATCTTATTTTATGTACTATCAAAAGTGCTTTCTCCTTCACATGAACTTGTGGTTGCAGTAGTTGAACCGTACTGAGCTTTATTGACACCTAGTAGTGATCCTATACTATTAGCAGCATAATATCAACATGAACATTTTTAATGTCATCTTGGGTCGCAACATATTATCATTTGGTTCAGGAATGCAACTTTTGGGATCAATGCCTTTTGTTGATAAGAATTGTCTTATCACAATATTTAAATAAGTAACATCGTACGTTCGTTATGGCATTGTGAAAGATGACCACACGCCGGTTGAGTTAGTAATATTGTCCTTTACACCTGTTTCCATATTGAAAATTGATGACCACATGGTCTCAGCAACGAATCCTATCTTATTGTGTAATCCTGCATCAAGTTTAAGTGGCGGTGTGTAAGTAACAAAAAAATGTGAATTGTTCTCAGCTTGGTTGCTTAGAGTCCAACAGTAGTATTTTATATTGCATTACACTATTTATTTTGATTAAAAACTAAAGCGTTTTATACTCGTTTGTTGTTATGGTGTTGTTTCTTGCTGTTGATCTAACATTGCAGCAATTTCGTTGTCATAATGAATCTTTTCTGTCGCAGATGATATTAGTGTTATCAAACGGTCAACTAATTTATCCTTTTGATAGCAATATACCGCTTCATTTATTTATTATTGTGATATTAAATCACTATAAAAAATATTGTACTCTTCTGGAGTCGAGTTTCCTCTTCAACTAGGATGACTTCAAATTATATTGTTTAATTATCAATTTCTTCCCATGTGTTTCCCGTTTCCTTTGAGGAAATCAGTAACACCAGTCGATCGATAGCATCGATATGAGCCTCATAAAATTGCATATCACCACCATTTTGTCATTTACGAGCCATTTAGTCCTTTACCAACCTTCTCTTGTACAGCCGCCACGAACTCTTTTTCCACCTTTTATTTTGTATTTGACGAAATCCTTGTATATTTCAGCTATTGTGTTTTCTTTAACCTCCGACGTCTCTGTCTTTCCTCGCTCTAATCTTTCTAAACTCCCACTGTATTCAACAATTATTTCCTTAAACATTAAGGAGGCGAAGTAATTTTTATTTCATTTCAGACGGAGTCTCCGTCTTCAGATCGAAAACAAATAATGTTTTTGCTCTTATTTCCATTCTGGTGATTTATAGCGAGAGACTTTATGCTTTATTCAATTAATGTTTGTTTCTTGTGTTTAACAGAGTAAGGCCATCATCGCTGAGGTTTTCTCTTAAAATCGAAGCTCCGTCCTCTTTATTAAAATCTATTCCGGTAGTCGTGGTTGAACAATGCAAATTAAGCCGTCTACCAATATTTCGTAATTCTAATGTAGCAGGTTCAGTCTTAATATCTTCGAGATCAGACTCATTTTTTCTGCTTTTGCCTCGAGCTTAACAATAACAGAATCCTGTTTTTCATATATTAACCATTTTAGGCCGTTCTCTGCTATTCTTTATGTTTCAGGATCAGCACTGGTGTAGGCTGATTTTTATCGTAATAGTTTTGCTGTTTCCTACTTTGACCTTACATCTCCTCGCCGAGCCTCATTCCACTCTTTTTTCTGCTTCTGCTTCTTTTGCTGATCAATCAATTTTTGCAATATTTTTTTCTTATCCATTTACTTACTTTATCAAGGTCGCGGAGAAACATTTTAGTTTTAACATTGGAAAATGTGTCGCACAGTACAAATTCATGTTTAGCCCTAGCTGCTTCATGATAGTACTCAGCAAATCATTTTCCTAGGAGACATCACCACAACGCTCTTTTGTGATGTTTTGTATGTCAATTTTATCAAGGCCGGAAAATAAGATGAAACAGCCAGTATTTCTCCTGATAAACTTGTCGACGTTGTAGAATCCATGAGCAAGGTAGATTGTGTTGAAACGTTTGTTTCTTGACAAACACAAATACGATTTTATCTTTTGCATCTCTGTATCCTCAAGTCAGTTATCGTCAAAAACAATAACTTTATTCTCAGTAGCATCTAACCTGATCAGGATCGGCGATAACGATAATAATAAACACAAAGAGTTAGTTAGAATCATTTCGCACATAAATAACACCAAAAAGCATAACTTGGCCTTCCTCTGTTAATTTTACACATGATCACAAAAATACATGATAGACGAGATAAGCTTAGAACTTTGGGATTCTTGGGCCGTCTTTTAAGGGACGAAAGGATGTTGTTGATGAGTATTTTGATGTGAGGAAAAAGTTTGCACGTGATATCACAAATGATGTTCCGGATCTGTTTACATTAAAAATTAAAGATAATTTTCCAGGCGACAAAACAAATTGCATTGTTCAAAAAGCACCTAGTATAAATGTCAGCAGAGTTCGCTGGTGCGTACTCTATTGTGTACAGGCACTTACACTTTAAACCTATAGTTGATTTTGTTTTCAAGTCAGCAATCAAATTTATAGAAAAAAATCTAAAGATTCATCCGGTATAGCTAATGTTACAGATAAAATTCTGATACAAAAAACATGATTTTGACATTGATCTTTTTGTAGTTTACGCAGAAAGAGAACAAAAAGTGTTTAATAATACAAACTCAGCCTATTTCGCTAAGTATAGAACCTTTTTAAAGAAAGAAGAAAATATTGAATATTTAGGTGACATAAGCAAATATGATTTAATTTCGATGCCAGATGAAACAACTTTGGTATGCATTTATCAAGGGCGAAGACAGTAACGTTATTTCATCTTCATACGACGCAGATGCTTATTCTGAGTTTGCTTACGCCTAATTTATTCTAAATAATTACTTATTTAATAAGCAATTTTATGTTATTTTTAAATTATCATAAAAATGCTGTGGCGCATATTTACAAATATAAAGATTATATCGTATTTCTCAATCAAAACATTTATACGAAATAGCAAGATCTTTAGCCAAAAAAAATTGCTCCTCCAGCTGTTTCAGAATGTAACAAACATAAATAAAGACGACAGAATGGTTGATGAATACAAATAACTTCTTAATACATCTGAAAACGCCAATATTTATAATGTTATAAAAGCTTTTAATCAACTATCTTTTTCTGTTAACCACAATGTTGAGAATGTTGAGAGCGATGGAAAATGCATAACCGCATACATTATTTTAGAAATATATTTCAAAATTGACGCTCCAATAAATTATGTGACATGTGCGGTTAGTTTTATTGATGCTAATGTTGCACGTACCAGAATGTATTAATAATATCACAAAATAAAAAATACAGCTTAATCTAGGTAAAATTTTCCATAGGTTGTTTACAGCAGAAGAAAAAGTGCAGTTGCACGATAAAAACGCTACTTTCTTCAAAAAGTACAAAGATGTTCTTAATAAACCTGAGAACGCTGATTTTACTTCTTCTGTAAGAGAGACAGCGGCAGGATTTGTTCTCTGGCCACAATATTATAACGCAATAAAACAATACAAAAATATATTTCAATCATAGTTCAGTTGAGATCCCTGATGTAGACAAAACCATACCTATCGCCGATTAAAGTCATTACCAGAAGCATTACTGCGCAAAAATGTGTTATTCATACGACAGCAGAGTATAAAATCTGACTATCTGCCTACTATTATTGCTACTAGCGGAACAGCCAGCACAGGCGTGATGCTGAATCCTCTCACTAATTTTATCTGGCGTGGGCAAGACATTAGAGCTAATGGCAATCACAATTCATCCAACGCTACAATAAAAAAGAACTTCCACAGCAAAATAAGCATGCCAGTCCACATTAAAATATTGAATGAAATAATATCCTACTTGACGGGATCAAAATACAATCTAGGTGATATAATTAAAAATAAAATAAAGACTACGGACGACATTTTGCATGAGATACTGCCCTATATGGTAGCAAAATAAAAAAATTCATGTGAAAAAAGTACCAGGTGTACACTTATATCAGGTACATTTTATCTAAAATTAGGAATAACGAACGTAAGGGACGTACTTGATGAGATAAATAACAAGGTATGTTACATAACAATATAAAATGACAAGATGAATTTTAGGTTTAATTATTTATCGTTTATTTTTGTGAGAGATGACGTGTAAGTACTTTGGACAGGATGATGATACCACAAAGGAGATCACAAAATGTAAAGAAAACCTCGAAAAGATTGAGAAGTATGTGATGAACTGTGCAAAATCGTTAGAAAAGTAATTACTGCGACTGAGAAAATTAAAAACGCGGCCACTCAGTTGAGTCTTCTTGAGGATTATGTTGCTAACCTATCATCCCAGGTGGATAAGATCTTTGTTATCTTTGATGAGATAAAACAATCTAAAAGATAAGCCAGTGGAGAAAGGTTGAGTCAGTTGGAACTGATGTTGTGTTCAGTTAGGAGATAATAGTCTAGCAAACAATCGTCGTAACAAACAAATAGCAGTAACAAAATAAATTAACCAGAGTAGATATCATAGTAGTAATGAAAGGGGTATTATGTCTCACCTTAGCAGAATAAGTTGAGATCAGATTAATTGTCGTAATAGGTATTTCGTCTTGTGATCAAAAATAATGACAGCGCGTTCAACAAGATAGATATAAATTTTGCACACTTGAGTACAACAAGATTTGTACTCATTACAAAGTTACAAAGTGGGGTCGAATCCCCTGTGAAGACATTTGAAACAAATTTAGGTTTATGCAATCGGGGGTGAACTTTAATCACAGGATGAATACAAAATAGAAATACTTTTTCAGACTGATAATTATTCTGAGGGGTGGGGCTGAATCACCCTTTTATTATACCACTATTATTTATGCTAGGTTTTTGGATGGAATCTCGTGGCAAATGTCTTTCAGTAATATTCTGAAAGTTGGAAAGGTTACTGATAAACCATACAAATGTAAACAAGAGAAAACATGGAAGTGTCAAATTAGAGTTTCGTGATGTGTGATTATTTTGCTATTAGAGAACAATTATTGTAGTATTGGCACGTTTAAGAACACACCGGTTACAACTGCGAATGATTGATGTCTTGAAGTCCTTGCAAACAGAGAAAATAGCTTATACTCATGCAGGTGTTTAATTCGGATGGTAGTGAGACTCCTTGAATGTAAATCATTAATATTATCTGAGACAGTGTTTGCATTTTTCTCCGGTATTCTTACTGTTGTTGAGATGCTTCTAAGGCTGGATTGTCTTTGCTGTATTTGTTATTATCGCTCACGTAGTTAATGTGGAAGCCGTTAGGTGCCGTCATTAATTGATGCCGTTAACATTTTGCATCACTTGTGTGTGGTGATGTATATACAGAGCTATATTCTTTATGTTTATTATTAATCAAGAGTACGTGTACTAAACGGAATGAAAATGTTATTAATCACACTATTTGTTACGGTGATTAAGGATTCGTACTGTGTATGCTTTATGGTAATACTTCCCAAAACATTACGAATATAACAATATATGGTAATTTCCTCTTTACAAACTCTACTTTGTAACACAAGTCAATATTTCCCTGACCGGCACGTACATTAGAAACGAGAAGTGAAAATCTGAAAATAGATTTTGAATAAATAGGCAGGGATTCACAATTTCTAGTTGCAGTATAATATCTCTGTGATTTACCCTTGTCAATCTGTGAACATAACTACAATCACATACATGTATTTAACCTTGACTCAGTCTAGGTGATTATTTCTTTTTAGTTTTCTGTAGCAAAACATACTTTCATACAATAGGTTGTAGCGAATGTAATGCCTTGAACATATTGGAATCCAACGCAAACCGAGGTGAACAAACATTTTGCAGTAGTTCTTCGTGCTAATCATCGCTGTTCATTGTAACATTGTCTTTTCGAGCAGGACTTTCTTCCATTTTCTTTAGATTGTCTCTATTTTTCTCATTCATATAACCATATCGAACCATATGGACATTAGCATGTTGAACTCCTGCTGTGTGAACCACACACTAAGAACGTCGTATCAGAGAACATCAAGATTTAGAGGAATTTACCGATCAGAATTGCCACACTTGCATGTCAACTGCTATATTCTTCGCTCAATACTTCCAAAAGAGGAGTACGTTTTCATCACTGTGTATTTCCTTCTTGCGTATTTAATTATGTTCATTGTACTATACGACCATTTTCGGCTCGGCTAGCTTTTTGATGTTAATAGCGTGTTGTCGGTGTTGCATACAAAGTCAACGTGGAGATCCGCGTGGATTGAACTTTTCCAAACATTCTCAACATATTATCAGAGGAAGAGGATATATTTGTAAAGTTTACTTTATTAACTTTAAAGCCTGAAATAAATGTGCACGCACTATCTCTTTAAGCAGAAGAGACAATATTCATACAGGGTAAATTTTAACGAAAGTTTCAGCACCAAACGTATTGTATGCAAGTTCATGAAAATGTTTGCTGCGTTTCTGCTTTCGATTTAGAAACCATTGACTTATATGCACAAATCTTTGCTCCCAGTGAACTTCGCTTCCAACGTTTAATCGGTAACTCGGAACTTTCAATGTTCGATGCTTACCAAGATGAACCAAGACATGAAAGAAGAAAACAATAAAGTAAGCATAGACACCACACTGAAGTATACTTTTGATTTTGACACCCTCATTGCAGTGCTGGAGATCTGATTTAATACTATCTGCTCCGAACTGAGTTTCTGCGACGAGCGTCAAGCCAGGTGGATAATAAATGTAGGCATATCAATAGGTGACATCTGTCATAAACGTCAAAAGCTCGCTCAAGAGTTACTGAGGCTCGAAACTGGAACCCCAAAGCTTGACGCGTCTTATATGGCTTAATTTATCTCCAGCCTTATTGAGACGTGTCCTTGTGTCTCGAATTTCAACATCCATCAAACTTCACCCGCCTTAGCCGGGTTAAAATGCAGAAGTGGAATCCTGTCCACGATACCAATTGTAATCAGGAGAAATGCTGAATCAGTCTTGTACTCGAACCAAGGTTATATCTAACTCAAGACTGGCACTTTAGAATTATTGTAGCTGAGACACCCATTCCTACTACCATTCACAACTCAGCTGGCAGATCGTGCGTCAACATCGAATGCACGTGGCTCGCCCACAAACCTAGTAGGAATTTGCACAATGATGCTAACAATAACAACAAGATTCCCTCTTTGGTTAGCGCAGAGGGAACATGCAAGTGGAAACAGCATCACACCTATGTTAGCAGTGTTGCATATGCAAACAATACAGAAAATCATGCGAATTCGAATAGCACTGACAGAACATTGCAGACATCTTGTACCAAGAACAAAAGCATATTAGTTGTGCCGAAATTCAAGTCAACTGATTCCGTGAATGTTAGTGACGAAAACAGGAGATTACATTTAACCAAATTGTGTGATCATGTTCAAAATTATGTCATATTGTGTGTGCTTGACACTAAACGTAATGATTTATTTGCCATTATATTGATTTCTTCATCAAACAAGATTACGAAATATCTTACACAATCTGGTAGTATTTATATGTTTCAAAGAGATGAGCTATATTTTAATATTTTTATTATTATTTATTCCATGACTATGTAATGTGGATACAACGATTAGCGTAAATTGGACTTACCAGGAGTACACGTCACTAGTACATAATAAGACTCAAGCAGAATTAAACTGTATTTTGATTAAAAAAGTTTTGATAGAAACATTGAATGAATGTTAGATTTAGGGATTTAATCAGTTAAAAGTGGTGGAGGAGATGGGAGACGAAACAAAAATGTTAAGTTAAAACTGTAAGTAAAAGAAAGAACGTTAGATTAAAAAAGACACTGTAGCAATTATGGGAATTAACCAAGGAGACGCGTTTTGTAAATTTCAAAATTAATAACTCTTGTTTAATACTTTAGTAGGCGGTCCAGCGAGTTAATATTACAATTTTGTCATAAACATGTCATTTTACAGAGCGAACCAATGCTAAAGCTAACTCCAGGAAAGGAGGCTTGTACATGTTATGCATGTATCGTGAGTCCGGCCCTAAATTGTGCGAGAAACTCGATGCAACTGAACCATTGCTCTACCTTCAGTGTTGGAGGAAGTAAGGCATTTATAATTTTTCTTTCACATAATCCTATACTAAAATAATCAACATTTTGAGACTACTGCATTGTTTCTTTTTCAGATAAATTGTGTTGATGTGATGATTGCTGGTGATATGCATATACGTATGGCAAATCACCTTAAAAACATCAGATTGTTGCACGAACATATTTTAAGGTTTTATGTTATCTTAAAGATCAAGTTATATAGCGTTAACGTAAAAAATTCGTGTTGAGTACTGAATACAAAAGACACGGGGTGAAGATAAGAACATGGCGAGTGACATATTCAAAGAATGTAAATATTAAGCCTCATATTTGCAACAGATTATCTAAAACTAAGTTGACCTTATGAGCTTAGGAGATAATATTACCAGTCGAGGTAAGCCATGATGATTGATAAATAGAAAGTGCTATCAATGTCGCACTGCTAAGATGGATAACTCTATTAGTCTTTATAATAGCTAGTTGCGTATTGCTCGCCGAATATGATAACGCTATTTAAAATAGAAATGACACTACTATTTTAAGATTACTAAATCAAATTATCAAACAAAATGTGTTTGCTAAGATATTACTTCTAAAACTTTGAGCAGAATAGACCTTTGATTCGTTTGATATATCAGCAAATCCATTTCATTCTTAAATCTGCACAACATACGACACACGAGAACAATGAGGTAAGAAACAATATCCGAATTAAATAATTATTTATGCGGTCAATTACCTTTATGATACACCGCGTTAATAGTAGGGCGCAGATTATTACCTTTCTTTCGTCCTTCCCCCATACGTGACAACTTTGTTACGTTTGCGTGCAGCTGATTTTTCAGAGACTGTCTTTAGGCTTCTTTGTTCCACGAACACATTTTATTTCGATTTTTTTCTCCATTCGATAGTCTCGATTCATTAGTGAGTATTTAGTTATATATTAAAACTAATCTTGTCCACAGGCTACTGATTACGGTGGGGTACTGGCTGTAGGTCATGACATTTAAAAAGGTACAAGGTATACTGTTTGATGTTAAGAAAGCTACTGATAATTAGATAATTTGTCGGACTAAATTCAGTTTCAAATAAATCTATTTTTACACCCTGTAAGTGTATATGTTGTTAACGTGTAAGTATCATGCTAGTTTCAATATTATGACCTAAGTGTTTTGTCCCTGCGATGGATAGGGATCACGAGGTCAGTATTAGTTAAATGCATATATTTATATTTTCCTGTCAAGTGGGATTGTATAGGGTTATGCGATGGGGTTGCCACTAGTGTTTGTCTAAATCCCTAGTGTTGGGTCTGTGGGAGGAAATATATCGAGGTATGATTAATATTTTCCAGCCTGACATGCGTTTGACACATGTGTCATTACACACGCAAGTTGTTTCTCACATGTGCAGCCTTAGCACACACCCGCCAACAACACCAATGAATGATCAATGCCATAAAAAATGAATAAAAGTAGACCTGAAAATATTGTACAAAATATGAAAACTAATAATAAAAATGTTACAGGACTTTTCCCAACTCATAGAACAGGAAAGTAAGTCCTATTTATTTTTTAACTGACAAATTGTGCATAAAGTTTTGCAATCTTATAATCTCAAAACTGAGCAGCTGTTTTGTACCACGTATACAAGTGCCCATTTCACATTTTCATTAACCTTTGTTAAATATTAAGAGAAAAGCACGATGAGCAAATGTAGCATACTTGCGTTTCAAAGAGCAGTTGTAGCAAACTGCATAACCTTTGTTGTTATAATGAACACTAGTTAGGTGAACGAAATTTATTCAAGAATTTGAAACAAGTAAGGGATGATAGATGGATGATGCAAAAACAGGTTACGTGGAATTTGGCTAAGTAAGAACAATATGTTAGGTGTCTATGCGTACTCCTAGAAAACATGAATTTTATGATGCACATGTGAATTATCTCCTTGTAGCTGATCCATCGAGTTGGATAATACATTGAACTCAGTATTCAACATTCTAGCTCTGGCTTTAGTGACATACAATTCAGTTATTGTTGTCACTTATTTAATTTTTCATCTATCCGAAATTTGGCGGCCGATAAAGTTCACGTAGTATATTAATATAAATAATCAGTAACGATACTTTCTGAAATATAAAATGAGTACAATAATAGCAATTAATTATAATCGAAACCACGGTTCTGATAATATCATAGTATACATATTCCATGACCAAGCGGCGGTAGGTGAATAGCGCTGAGGAGGAAATATACCTGTATCTCTATTTAAGACGTAAGAAGTTCATTACATTCAATATTGGCACACTAAAAGTAATTAAATTATCTAAATCCAACTGTATTAGATTTGTACGAAAAACTACTAATAGGTGCATATACAGTGAAGGAGAAAAAGCACTTAATTTATTTTGTTTGGGCTCATTCCCAGAACTATATAACGTATCTGTCTTTAGATGACAAGTTTAGCTTGATGTAACGTGATGCTTCAGACATATTCTCTGAATTATAAATATATGCCAAGTCAGGAAAAATGGACATGACACGATTAGTAAAACCGAGAAGAATATACGTCAGTAGAGATGAATAGATCTTTTGAGCTGTCTAAAATAACTTCACAAATGAAAATGAGCATTTATTTTAATCAGTGATGCTCATATCTTTATCGAAAAATTCGCACAATTATGCGATTTGTTCTTTCAATAAAAATAGTTAAAGTATCAAACATGATCGACTGTGTTGAGCATAACACGTATTTATAGATAAAAAATTTTGTGTCAATTTTTTTAAACACCAATGCCATTCCCAACACGCCATAAAAATAATTTTGAGGAAATAATGTGGGACCATCAATTCCTCACCAAAAGCTTTTGTATAAAAATCATCGAGCACAAAAACCCTACTATCTTGTATTTCTCCTTTAATTTAACATTCCTCGATGTCTACGCTCTGTGAAAGTTGGAACCGGCGGAACCGCGCAGCCGCAAGGAAAACCTATATTTGAGCATTTTCATCTCATATACTTGGCACTAATCTGATTTCATACTGGTTAATAGCCGACGATTGTAAACAGTTGCATTGAATTAAAAAGAAACAATGTGTTTTAAACGTCTAAGACGAAATTGTGACTCATGTCAATAGTATCATCTTCCGAAATCCTACATGATACGTCTACCCTTCCATGCACTAAAATGTTCTCTTAAGAAACAAATTTACCTATCATTTGACTGGTTATGAATAGAGTAATTAAATTTAAGTTAGTTTTCAATAGTAGTACACACTTCCACCATCACAATATCTAATGTAACATTATAGTTCCAAGATTCAATATTATTATCCAATACAGTTTCTAATTGGTATATGTCTCTAAATTGTTTGGTCAGGATCATATATAGATGGTTCTTCGTATGTTACATTTTTAGCCGAGATATGATGAACCGTAGTACCGTAAATCGACTCATATAGACGGTACATCCGTTTTGATTATATATATATATATATATATATATATATATATATATATATATATATATATATAAATGTAAACCATTGAAACATGCAATTACCTTTCCGTGCCTAGTAAATTTGGAAACCTGTTACTGATAGTATTCACTATTCAAGTTATAGCTTTTGATGTGGAGTTCTACTGAAAGATGCACAAGCTTCGACAATCCGTGAATCTGCAACTTCAGCCTACGCAGAGCCTTTTCATTGCTAGATTGTATTTCTCAACCAGATAGAGAATCAATAATATTTACACGATTTTACTGCTTAAATGTTTTTTTTTTTCAGACTGTTCATTTTCTAAATGTTATTTTTATTTTTATAGTCAAAATTATTCTTTTGCTTTTGTGGTTATGATTAATATTGATTGCTATATCATATACTTTATCTAAATTAAATTGCAACAAACAAAAATATAAATTAAAAGTTAGAAGAGTGTATCCGTTCATCTATGTACCCTCGTAAAGTGGATAGAATAAAACTTTTTCTTTCATTTTAACAATTGCATTAGTTACGTTTATAAGAAGTTGGTTCCTAACGTAAACTTATAACTCGTATGAAGACTGATATAAAATAAACTACGGTAATTAATCCGTTTAGTCATATCGTAACGGATATGGTCCAGGATTGTTGAAAACAAAGCTTTTGGCTTGGTCATTAGTTACTTCTGTGCATTTTTTTATATAGTTTTGACGTAAATACGAGTAGTGTTTCGTGCAGATAATATTCCACTAGAAGTTAATATAGGTGTAAGTATGTCTAATCAACATCCTTAAATAGTATTCATGATTCTACCACATTCAAGTGCTAAGCTAGGGAAAGCCTCAAGTAGGATTGGACAATCTTGTGAGGACGCCTTGCGGTGGTGTCCTAAAATGGGTTAGGGACGACGCTAGAAGGTATCTGAGGCAGCTACAGCAAGAAATACGTTGTAATACATTTGATAATAAATACTGGATTGCTTTAAAAACTGCCTAATAGGTTTAGATTCCAAATTTGCTGGCAGGTTTTATCTGAAATGATGGCATGAAATAAACTTGATGTAATACGTGTTTCATCATGACACTTGTCAGACATTACGGGAGTAATAATAACACTGAGTTTATTTTTCTTCTCGTTTATAAAAGTGTATAAAGACTTTAATCTATCAATCGCAATGCAAGATATACGATACGAGCACATATTGTAATGTATATTTAATTTTCAATGTTTGTTAGTTAGATTTTTTATTTTTTAATTTTTTTTTACATGCTATTGTAATGCAACATTGTATGTTACATTGTACAAAATCACGAATTTTCTTTCTGTTGGATAATAATTAACGTTTATATTTTATTCTGTTAAAAACTAATGCATAGTTAAAAGATCCACAAATGTGTATGGGCTTAATATTAGGATCATCATTAATATAAATAAATATGTTTATTTGCGTCTAGGTCAAGGTTATTGGAATTCACATAATCTACCTGATATAGTACTGATATAGTATACGTGCTATATTGTTTGTTTTAGTGATTGGTTTCTAATAATAACTAACATTTTTGGTAAACATTATGATCATTCTAGATGGTAATATTTTCTTAAAGAAAATACTAATGGTGACCAGAGGTCAAGTAGAGGATTATACAGCTTCATCAAAGAAGGGAAAATTCATTCGCGGTTTAAGATCTAGGAAAAACAAGTTATATTATATGTTGTATCCAGTTTTAATTCCGGGCTGGAATTTATTTCTTCAAATTATTAAATTCAAGTGATTATTTTCTCTAGAATTACAAAAGTGCTCTGATAAAATTCTTGGACAGAGACATTCAGTGGAATTTATAGTGAATTCACACGTGGAATTATATTAATGTGATTCAACAAAGGACTGTTGACGCGTTAACTTTATGCGGGTTACGACAGACACATCAACACCTTCAGCTTGGATTTAATCTTGACTTCTCATGAATTTTATCATGGACTTTAAATTATTAGGATTTGTGTCTGTATTCCTAGGATTATTTGGGATTTCATTCGTAATACGGTAAGTTCATTTTGTTACATCTTCACTGTGTATTCTAGGTAAATAAATTTTAAAAAGTTTGCTGCTTTTCCATCTTTTCTGTTACTTATTTTAAAAGCATATTTTCGCAGCTATATATATATATATATATATATATATATATATATATATATATATATATATATATATATATATATATATATATATATATATATATATATATTGATATATATATATATATATATTGGTATTTTGCAGCTAACAGTCCAACATTATCACTGGAGACAAGTGTCTTTATTGTGGTTGGCATAATTCTGGGTATTTCGTTCCTTTTGGTGATAACTGTGATGGCTTTCTTAATACATCGCAGAAAAAGTAAGTGATAATTAATTTAAGGTACTTACAATCAATGTATAAATGTTGTTTAATCGTAAATAGTATGTTCTCCATATATTTTTCACAAGACAATGCTATTTGTGGATTTTAAGCCAGAAGACACGCCAAAATACTTTGTACTAAGCATTCCAAGGTACTTATAAGAATATATAGGACATTTAATTGAGATTATTTGGATCCATATTGCCACTAAACTGGTACGAATAAGTGTTGCAATGTTTATTTGCAAGAAAAGAAATGGACTTACAAAAATACATTATCTTTTCATTAATGTATAGGACTTGCCCGACGCGAAAATCACACGAGGGGTACCGAGTTCGATTTATCGGGCCCAAGGGCATCGGACGATGTGATTTGCATAGCTCTGCTAGTGTTGAAAAATATATTGTCAGAAACGTCAAATATGTGTTCATGTCATGTGTTCGTGTCTATGGAGGGTGCTGCAGACATTCCCAAATATATTATAAATGTAATATGCAATCTTATTGGCTTGAGTCTTACAATTGCATCCAGTAAGATATAGGAGAGGTAGATACTGATTCGACTAGCTTCATATATCAAGGTCTGATGTAAATTTATGTAGATGAACAGATCTAGGCTTGAAAAGGTGAGGTTACGGTTATATTAATCATATGCAGTTTACCCAAAACGTTGCAGGAATTAACTCTTTAAAGCTGGTGCATGCACAGCTAATTTTACAATCTCATCAAACAAGTTAATTATACTTAATCATGTGTTTTCATTCACTTTCTTTCTGACAACCCCTCTTGCACATACGTAAGAACACGTCACATAGAACGATTTACCCTCGGGTAAGGACATTTATGAGAGGGGTGATTGGGTCTACAATTTCGCGCTAGATTGGTCGTGTAATGAGCTGTCAAGAGCCAATATATTTAAAGTTTTTAATCACGTGATCCACCCAGCCAATCGCAATGATTTCGCACCGGCTGTGCGCTGAGGGATTCTCTCTGCTAGGGGCTTTGGCGTCAGTTTTCCAATTTCCTTCTGGAGTGAGGACGTGTTCTTTTGTTTGGTAGAAATTTTTCCCACCTCCACCCCATCATACCTCCCTGTATATAAT
The DNA here is from genome assembly GCA_028554795.2 of Sinohyriopsis cumingii. Taxonomy (NCBI): domain Eukaryota; kingdom Metazoa; phylum Mollusca; class Bivalvia; order Unionida; family Unionidae; genus Sinohyriopsis; species Sinohyriopsis cumingii. The sequence continues at coordinate 460,241 of JAPYKE020000169.1, forward strand.
TATTATATCCAATGGCGTTGTTCATGATATGTTTCTGTATTTTTTTTTTTTTTTTTTTTTTTTGTATTTTGTATGCCTTTCCATTTGTTCGATCTTTAGGCGGTTGCATCCGGAAATAATCTCTTACAAGGTTATTTGGTTTATACAGTCTCGTTTTGTTTATAATGTCGTTCGTCTCAGTGTTTCATTTGTTAGTATCGATACTTGATATATTTTGTTCCAAGTTATATTGATGTAGATACATATTTTAAGCTGAGTCTGCTCAGTATATAATAAACATGCTTACGGCGGTTTCAGCCTCAAAACATTTCTGTATTATACGCTAGGTTTCATTGTTCAATTTCTTAGCAAGTTTACTCTATAGACTTTGGCTAAATAGTTAGGTTATGCTATAAATACATGGCAAATTTTTGGTTCACTTATATCATTTATGTTAAATACAAAGTCACGAAAGTGGCCAGCATCAAACACAATGCTTGTCTTTATTTTCATTATGTACCCATATACTTTGACTTTGTTACATTTATACGACTGACCTAGGGAATTCTATCTTTTCACTCTCTTATCTTCCTCTCGACTATATCGATGTCTGAAAGAGTAGGCTGGTGCACGCACAGCTAATTTTACAATCTCATCAAACAAGTTACTAATACTTAATCATGTGTTTTCATTCACTTTCTTTCTGACAACCCCTCTTGCACATGCGTAAGAACACCTCACATAAATAGTCTTTCCTTAGTATGTTTTCCTTTCCCTTTTTCCTTAGATTATGATGCAGGTCGGCAATTTTTGAAACGAGATCTATCACATTGTTGTTCAACGCATAATGTAAAAATCTTAAAATACTGTCTACTGTTAACTTAGTGTATGATGCAGTGTACCCACATCGTTAACCGGCTAGTTTTTATTCCATTTAGAACGCCTTGTACTGCACTTAGCTGCGTAAGAAAACAGACCTAATTGAAAATTACAGTGTAGGTTTTGTGCGAAATGTTGAAATGAATTGCCAAAATCTAAACGTGCAGGACTATTAAAGGAAAATTATGGTCTTGTACGCTGATTTGTCTATATGCAGTTATTGTCTTGAAAACCGTTCTCTTTGACCCCTTGTAAAAAGCAAAAGAACGAAACAAAAGAAACATAATTTAAACTAAGTAGCATTATAACAGGACACGTTCTGCTGTACTACATTACATTAAATTCAAACACCGACTCATAAGGTAATATAAACATCAAATTATGAATATTCACAGTTCTCACAACATCACCATTTATAGTCGGTGTCTTTTAGGTTTTATTGATAAAGATAACGTGTAGTACTGTTTAATAAAGAACATGTAATAGAAAAGAGTACATAACAAAGTCACCAAGTCCTTCATCATAACATAACTGGATATGTGACAACAAATAATTAGATACTTGCAATCATGTAATTTAGTCGAAAGTTTGCATGTTGAAATTAAGAAATAATTGAGTCGCCAGTCGTGTGCATTCGTGCTTTTTGCACTAGGGTCAGGTTACGTAGAAAGTCAAATTGTGTAAATTTATTTGCGAACAAAATGCTTCCAAAAGAATTAGTTTTAGATACGCTCTTGCATTCGACTGAAGACATTAATACAGAGTTGAGACTTTTTTTTACTTATTGTCCTTTTTCAGCACCCAATGATCTGGTCCTACTGATTTAGAAGATAAACAGTAAAACATAATACATTCATTTATTTGATTATTATGTCTGAGCCCTAACTTAAAATTACTTAAGAGACATTACAAAAAGATGAAGATTAACAAGCTCGGAGTGTTTGAGGCTAAGCCATATGAAGGTATTCTCAGTAAATACCAAGATAGTCAAATTACACTATAACTACAAGAGATCAAGTTACAAAGTCTTCATGACAACTGAATTTACTGACAACAAAAATGTGCAACATCTGTATCGTATTAACTTCCTCGATCTTGTACATACTTTTTCTGCTATTATGCTATAATTTACTCATTGAACCCCTGCTCGTCAATGATAATGAAAGTAAAAGTGCAAAATGATGCCAGATATTTTAAGTTTTGGCGTAAAGTTGTACAACTTGTAATTACTTGCAATGCTTAGCATCATTGTAGACATGTGAAGGAATATAAAATCTTCACATGCTGCTTTGCTATGGAAGTTTATCAACAAAAATAGTTAGACGAAAGATATGTACAATGTTAGACGTGGTCATCCAAAAGTATCCTCAATTTTACAATTAGAACACATGGGCACAGCCTCAAATGAACCATGGTACTGAGTTACTCTGTAACTCGCTCAATCCAGATTTGACAAGTGCAAAAAGATAAATTATGTCATGATTAAAATATAAAAATATTTACCTATTACTTGTTATTATATTCGCTTGATTGTGTATTTTATTTCAATAATAATGATGGAAAACGGAACGTTGATGCGTGCTACAAAGTAACTCGGCAAATTCGAAATACAAGGTCACTGTTTAAGTCACTTATGTATTGTCCGCTATAAATTTATTACATCGTCATTATTTGGATACGTTCGGATGCAATATAATATGTTTCTGCATCTCAAAATAGGATAACTCAACCATAACAAATCCTTGTCATGTTCACTTAACCCATTTACATTTAATCACACTGTGACTATACTTTGTTATAATTTGATAAAATGTTTGAATAATTCCTTCTTCAACATGAAGCCTCAAGTAGATAGTTTAAAGTTGCAACATAAGGGTGATGAATTTAATGTTGTTTATACCTCCCCTTGTCAGTGTATATCTGTGCAAAGTACATATCCCCATTGCCTCTGCATAATATATCCATTACAGTAAGCATGTTGTTTACTACACTAAATGCGCTCCTATTTGGATTTATGAGTAAACACCTTGCTATATTTTATATTATATATATTTTGGCCTATATAAATGAGGCAATTATAGTAATTCGCATGTCCGTCTATCTCTCTGACAGACTAGCGATCATACTAATCTCACAGACCTGAGACATACTTAACGGATAGCTACGAAGAGTCCTATATAATGCACTGGGCTGTGATAGTGGGTTGACTGGAAGTTTACTGCTCACCATTCCATTCTAATTTCAGCTATTATATGTTACTATGTTTACGGAGTATACTGAGCATACAAGTTTATTTAAACGAACCTGTTCTAAAAGACACTCCTGTATTGACAAATTTTTGTCCTTATATTGTATCGGTGACCATTATATGTTCTTTTTATTTAATGTTCAGAGAAGTAGGTGTCCCTTGTAGCAAGTTTTACTATACTGTTGCTATCAAATTTAGCATTTATGAAAGTTAAATATGAATTATTGTGTACATTTTAAAGCTAATCGAGTAAGCCATGTATATTTGTTTACTTTATTAATGCTAGGCTAATTATTTTACTTTTAGAATCCAACGAACACAAGAGATACAAAAAGTCAAAGGAGTCAGGTATGGCTTTTAATATTCTGGATATTACTTTGCTAATCATTGATGTTTGACGAATCAAACTAAAATATAGTCTGTGAGGAAATTATGGTATTGTTCTAATGGAGTATTCAGGTTCTGCATTCACTTATCAAAAGAATGTTATGTATGCGTGTGTGTTTGTGTGTGTTGTCCTACATGTTGTTTAGGTAAATAGTATTAAGCAGGCATTTGAATGTTGTGAAACATTGATTGAATTCGCGACTATTGGACTTTGGATCTGCTTTGATTACCCTAAATATAATTTAGTTTAATTGGTTCCTCTTACCATCACGATATTTAAGCAATGCTGGTCGCAGACCAAATGAAAATAACTTAAACATGGCTGCTACGAGATTAACAATAACATTCAAAAAGGGCTTAGAAATTAATCATTAATAACTATTCACTTGACGTATAAGTAAGTGTCACGTAAAAGATGATTAGGATTTGACAGGAAAACATTTGAATTATTAATTAATACTATTTTAATTAAAGGTGGAATATATGCTATAAGCGATTCCTTTGTAAATGGTTCAGGCACATTAGTGTAGTCACTTTGAATCACCACATCTGAAAACAGCTTACTCAATACCAATTGTTTAGTTGAAAAGAAATAAAAAGTGACTATAGTCATAATTTATTCTTCAACTACTAAATATACATTTATATTCAAAAATACGCCTCGCACTTACTCCATCAACAAGAAGTACATCATAAATTTAAGGTATCACGGTTGTTTAGTTTTCTTTAAGAATTCGATAACCGTTCTACATTGGCTTGTTAGTCAAAGTTGTTTCAAAACACAATTGCTGGCATGATATTCCTAAGATTTTTATTTACAAAATTCAAACAAAACAACAATTCCAATATATGGAACAATTTGGCTTATTTCTTGTGTCACTATGGTTAAAATCTGAAGACAGGAGAGTAAGCGTGGCTTCAATTATGACATGGAATCTAACGGGCTCTGCAGTTTTTATCCTGAAGCATATTTGCAATGTAGATTAATATTTCAACATCTAAAAGTAAATTATTTTATTTGACTTCATTAAAAACGCATCATTTAATAATTAGTTTGACATACTATTATTTTAAATGAAATTCTATACAATGATGTATTGCTTGATGCTGAAAAAGTCAGTGTCTCACATGTCTCACATGGTACCCCCAGATGTATGGGCGTGTAATCTCAATCCGGTGCGAATTTGCAATCTACTTGCTCATTCATATATTATGGTAGTTTGTACATATCGATAGCTCGTGTATGCAATACCGTACATATGCTATTTTGTTCTATCTTGGAGTGAAAACCGACATAATGTAAGCCAGAAAATGTAAAATAAACGGTGACACATCGAGTGGGTATTGCAAAATTTTGGAAACCATGTGAGAACACACACGTTTACACATGTTGCCTGTACTATCATTCAAACTAAGGCTTCACACGAATATTGACCAAAGTATACAAACTGCTTCTAACAGTGGTCATAAAGCTTGTCACTCCATCAGTATTGACAGTCTATACATTACACCTCGGTAAATATGGTAATAACTCTCGTTTCACAAGCTGAGTTTTATTAAAAATAAAATATGAAAAATAAATATAAAACAAACAAAAATAGTCTTTAGTTTGTATAAGCGCTGTATGATTTATATATCATGTCACAATGACCAATACTTTGTGGGTCAGTATCTTTTTGGCATTAACTTTTTTGTTTATTCCTCATGTTATGAATCTATGGTTACACACTAAGTAAGACCCCTCCGATGGTGTAGTTGTTAGAGCGTCCACCTCGGATGCTGGAGGTCGTGGGTTTGATCCCTGGCCGAGTCATACCAAAGACTTACAAAAATGGTACTAACAGCTACCTCGCTTGGCGCTCAGCATTAAGAGGTCAGTGTTAAGACTAGTCGGCCTGGTGTCACAGTAATGTGACTGGGTGGGGCATCATGCTACATGTCTGTGCTAGACATCACACTGCAGATATCGTAGCGATATGACTGGGACATTGTTAAAGCAACTATAAAAATCAAAATCACAAACACACACCCTAATTAGCATAAAGAACTAAAACCCAAACATTTTGTAAAACTGAACACTCAGTTTAAGCATGGATGTTATAAATGAAAATGTGAGAGGAACTTACAGCATTAAAAAGTAATTCAAAATAGCCATGAAAAAGTTCTATTAAAGTTAACGAGAATGAAATGTTCCGTAATAATGTTAGAATCGAAAATGTTCTAGTCCACGTAGAATCGGGACGTTATCAAAAATGCGTTCTCCAAAATTACTTTGCTTAAGTCACAATAGTTCCAGAAAGAGATTATAATCCAATAAGCACTTTCTATTTTCACTGAACAATATAGACAAATGTTTTCCATATCATATTAATATATGATTTCAAAGTAAAACACGTCTGCAAACTTGCTATTAGAATAAAAAACAAAACGGTAAGAATGATTCCAAAAAATATAAATTAAATCTGACTCTGAGATTTATCCGTATTTACACCTGCAAGAATCTATTTTGACTATATGAAGTAGTCTTCCCCACGTGACGTAATTTTTTTCAGGATATCTATTCATGTGACCTAAGTTATCCAATAGGAATTAATTTAATTGTTCTAAGATATCAACTGTTCATTGGGAAGAAAGCCGAATATTGTCAAAAAATATCCTAATAATTTTTAGTACCTATAAACACAGACGTAAGCAGCTATGTACAGAGTCTACGCAATTTTACATTCGTTAGATCTTACAATAGACCTATCCAAGTAAGCCAAATACAGCAATAAATAATAACAAAATTTTACAATCATGAAAACAAATTACAACAAAGCAAACAAAATCTTGTACGATGAGTTATAAAAAATATAGATATATAAAATCCATATCACTGAAGATTAAAAAAGTTTCCTAGAGTATATGTGTTTAATTCTAATCGATAATCACATTCTGATTCACAAAGAGTGCTGGTGAACAAAAAAATAACGACATAAAATCTTTCGAAGTTGCCTCATGTTGTTTACATGTTACAATGCCGCAATTCGAAGTTTCAGCTGATTTCCTTTTACTTCAGTAGCGCCTGAGGGCGGCCCTGCGTTTACGTAAAAATGAGGTTACTTTGGGATCATCATCAATGTATATAAAAAATATGAAGTGTTTTGTTATGTTCGTCTCAAACGACTTGTACGAATTCCGCGAATTCGCTATGCCTCAGCATAGAATAACACATAAAACCCTCGCCACACCCCTCACTCTCTCTCTCTCTCTTTCTGTCTCCATTAATATCAGTCCATGCACCACATGACTAGAATGTATTTCTTCAAATATAGCTAACTACAGCTCCTTGCGCAAGAGCTGCTGGGAAAATACTCACACAGTTAACAGTTATTCTTGTAGTGACAGTTTTCCTACAAACTGCACATATAAGACCAAACGAAATATTATATATATATATATATATATATATATATATATATATATATATATATATATATATATATATACATACATACATATATATATATATATATATATATATATATATATATATATATATATATATATATATATATATATATATATATATATATATATATATATATATATATATATATATATATAGCGGAGTTTAGGCTCTTACAAAACGCTACAAAAAGGAGTGAAGACAACAAGTTTTGTAAATATTTGTATTTATAGGTAGACGACCGGATAATAATTAATGCCATCTTTACAATATATCATTGTATGTACATTTTTGAACGTTCTGTGCAAAATCTTTTTTAATGAAAACCCCATTAGGAGGATTAAGCAAAACCACTTGAGTTAAGAAAGGACATCTGGTTGGCATGCTTGTATGCATATATACCTGCAGATCCATAGATTCCTAAGAATGCCAATATATGCTTTTGAAAATTATGCGTACACTTTTAGCTCAAAGTTCTGTAAAGTCAGGTAAGCTGATGGCATGGGCCCTTCATTAGTCCTCTTTTTGGCATGTATGAACAGTGGAGAGGCAATAATCTTAGTGCCCAAATCCATTTTTTCAAAACTTAATTCAGGGCACACTCCCAATAAAAATGAAGTTCTTTATTGGGAATTGCGGGTCGCCACTAGGATTGGACCTTTTCTGCACATTTAACTGTTTTTATAAAACCATAGTACCAACTACTATGCATTGTAGCATATGCTATCTAGACATAAAGCTCTGTCATACGTATAGGGATTATAAAGAAATGCCATGAAGCATGACCACCTTTATTATAATATACCTGCTGACCCAGGTAGTTTCAGTAGGATACCATCATATATTTCACAAACTGTTTCTTGTAAAAACTGAAATAATCTGGATACTAAGGAAAATAAATATGTCCTCTTCAGACTACTAAAAGGGTTAAGGTTTCAAACAAATTTAATGTGAATCTTTATCCGAACAAGAGCTGTAATAATTGCAATAATGATCATGTCTGGCACGTATTTCTAAACGTTATGACAGGGTAGCAACTTAACAAAGTTATTGCTAATCCACGTCTCACATTTCCCATGCCCTAGGAAACAGTTAAGAGTGGGTTTCACAGCAATAGTGACCTTCATTTATGTTATCATGTTTTATGTTCTAACTTTTCCCCTTGGTCTATCAATTGTTTCGTTTTATCTGAATTCCAATTTCCAAACTGAAACTTATGTTGTTGTGGTTAAAACGGAATAAAACCAGGTATCAGCTATTCTATTTACGGTGCAGTCGCTTTCGAAGTCATAATCATTCGATGTCTAAAATCGGTAAAATTATTGTCTTTTCAGTGAAGATGCAACCACTGTTAGGAGGAAATGAAATCGAATCTTCAGCCGTTGTTGAATTAGATGGTAAAATTTCCATTTATAGTTTTGTTTACCGACATTTATTTTCCCATCCTTACAATGATACCATTATAGAGAAAATATTTAATGCAGTTTGAAACCCGATTTTGTTAATAACTGATAACAGTTATTTACACCGTTGTGTAAATACCGTATCTTATTCAGAAATATTCATTTACTTCTTATATTGGACATATAAATAAACTGAAATACTATCTGCGTTTTGGACCTCTAACATATCATGTCATTGCTTCTTCAGTGCGCATTTTATGTGTGCGTGTGCTTGTGTGAAACGAGGGAATGAAAGACAGACTAAGCGTCTCTCTTATTTAGCTCTTTTATTTTCTGGTGAGTTTATTAATATTTTAACTTAATTTAACGAAGTCGTTTGCTTGGGCCATCTTTAAATACTATGAAATTATGTATTATGTTATACTTGTGTATTTTATTACTACCTTAGTGATCGTACGACCGTAAACATAACTGTACATTTAACATATTCGGATTTCATTGGAGCTATTCCACTGGGTTAAATCAGCCATATGTATTGGACAAAGGAATACGCTAAATATGCTTCAAAAATAATATATAAAACTGTTGCTAAATACTCACCAAACGTGCATGTTCAAGAACCTTGGTCAAAATTGGCTCCTACCTGATAGTCTAGCGCAGGCTAAAATCTAACTTAGTCAAAACGGTCTAAAACGTTTGCTAAAATTTGCCGAAGCCTAATGGTCCAAAACGCGAACCAAAGTCTGGTGATAATCCAGATCATGAGGAAGCTTCTTCTCTGTACTGATATGAATTTATGTGACTTGCTCCCTCCGTCAACAGTCTTGTCAGAGAGGATAAAGAATGACATCTATAACAGCCGGCACTAGCCGGACCTAAACGTGCATGTATGTACATGTCGACCACATACTGCCGAAACAACAGGTATTCCTATGACATGCAATAAATCGGAACAGATAATTTAATTCATGCTGGTATATTAGAATACGTATCCCAATGTTTTGATCCCAGTCCAGATACGATCACATATTGTAGTTCGCAAGTGCAATATGATTGTTTATTGCCTAGCACAATTTCGTTTGAGAGTACCTGATTGCTGCTTAACAGCAAAGAGACTTCAGTCACTACTCTTTTCGCTATATTATATTGCTACGGGTTTGGTCATTCTTGAGATTTATAGTTTGAAACGCCAGGAAAATGTTTTTTGATGCGTTAAGACCATGAAAGTTATTTATTTGCAATGTAAACGGATCCAAAATGGACGTTACTGCATGTCTGTCTGTGGTGTGCACGACAAACAACACTGCTTACACGATTCTAGACGTATTAAACAGTAACAAACGGTCTTCTTTATCCAGCAAAGGTTTAATACAGGCATTAATAGTGTAAATGTTAACAACTCAAATTGGTCAGCAGCACCTACTGCACGCTAAATTGCATCGTTGATATTTTTCGTACTGAATGGTGTGACTATATGCATGGCTCTAAATGTGCCGTGCGGACTTCTCTGATACCCCAAATATATAACTGAGAGGAATTGCACAAGAAAACCTATATTAACCTCTATAAAATTCCGCTTGATGCTGTGTGAATCTATTGTTAAGTGTTGTTAGCGCCTATGACCATAGCTTGTACATTTGCGGCAGTGGTGCCTGCAACGTACTGAAGTCGCTTAATAATACACCGTTGAGAATCTGCGTTATCAGATCTTTCCATGATAAACGTCATAGTTGGACTAACGGATCTCGCGCAAGTTTTACTGCTTCTGGCGAGTCCAATAGTCGTCATGGTAATTTCAACGTTGTCAAGACTTGCTTTAATTTCCTTTCCGTAAATCGTGTAAAATGCCCTATTAATTAATGTGATATTGCCATTCATAATAAATTTAACTGGGGCATTGATGAGATATGTGTTACTATCGTCTTGTGGAATATTTCCGTCAATATCCAAGAACACCTGACATAGAAGTAAAATCCTAAACATGTCCTGCACTTGTAATTCTACTTTTGTTGATTAAGGATTCTGGCGGGATAGAAATAATACTGAAAACCTTTTTAGCTTCAATCCATCGATACGGTTGCGTCGGTGTCAAATGTTGCCTCTGGTTTTTATTGCATTTGAGCCATGGCGAACTTTAGCTTCCGCTCATTCATTATTGGCTCTTCTAATACTTTTTGTGAGAAAACTGTAAACCTTTTCTCATTACCAGCTTAGAAATCACCGAATCGGACTGATGCTGATGCTTTATTGAAAACGTTACCGAGCTGGCATTGTTGTTGTAAACATTAGTGCAGTTGGAACCTTTGGCTCAACATTTACTGATACTAGAGGGACTAATCGTCCTAGTTGATCTCGAATCGATTGAACGGCTTCCAATCCCAGATTTTTCAACTGATAAACAACACCGATATTGAAGCTAACAACAGCTTGCATTGAACGTGTTTAGTAATTGACGCAGCTAGCAAACACACGGTCAGGAGCAGTTTTGGGGCTGCTGTGAACAATCCACGAAAAACAACGCCAAGACCAGTTCCATAACATGTCATGTAAACAGGTTAACAGTCCATATTGTTAGAATAACGCAACGCACGACTGTCATTATATTTTAATATCAGGTCTATCAGTAATGCACAATTGCATTGTCAGGGTCTTCACGCTGAGATCTACTATAAAAACAAACGTGCTAACTGACCGTTTTGACATGTAAGGTATACAAGCGATGCGGGAGTATGCGACATAAAACCACCTGATTCTATAGTTGCTAAAAACCCAAGTAGTACGTACGTCAGGGTGGCTACGATTGATTAAGCTCTACTTTCATAATTTCCACTGATGATATCACAGGTTAAATTGATTTGAAACGTTGATAAAATCATGACAAAGTTAGGTATGATATGGAATCGGAGATAAAGAATCGTTTTCCCTCGAAATGTCTACGGGCTGAGCAAGAAATGTTCTTACCGTGTGATATCAACCGTTCATGGTGCAGATTTGATTGCAATGTTAGAACTGATTATATGCTCACGTTCTCTTATAAGAATAGGTTGTGCAGATCACTAATCTGTCTCTCCGTCCAATCTCTTCATTGATGAATTTCATTCTTAAACCGGAACATTCAAGTTCTTTTTGGCGGTTCCACTGTCAGCAGAAGAAACAAATGAGTTATTTGCACCAAGACCACCAAAACGGAATTGAGTGGATATTAGGCTAATTGTAATAAACTCGCAACGACAACAATGCAATGCTAGGTGTGCAGCCTTTCCCCGGGGTATATAAAATGAAATTTCGTTATGGTGTAGCTGATGGAATTCTAATCATCCCTGTACGCTCGGGGTTGTATTTGCATAACAACATAAATCTTGTTTAAAACACCAAGTGTTTCAATCGCAAAAGAATTCATTATTGGCACCGTAATAACTTCAATAAGATAATGAATGAAAAGGAGAAATATTCATGAGCCGATTATGTTATTAGTGAGCAAATTCCAAAAAAGTCGATGCAGCCTCAGTAATAACTTTTGGTGCGTTATTGCCTGCTGGAACAGACCCCACAAGTGTTCAAACCGATCCACAAGGTCCTTCTGGTCACGCAGTCAACCAAGACCTTTTCCTTCTATTAGTTATTTATTCCACCTTGTTGTATATGCTTTGTTACCTATTTTGATCGCTATATCACTGTACGCTGTCTCCACATTTATGCGTATTCGTGTTTTCTTAAAAGATTCATTTCCTTTTCTCGTAATATACTTTTTCGGAGGCGTTTAGATGTATGTCTTTCTTATATGTGTTCCAATGTGGACGTTTCATCTTGGACTGGTGAACTTTGTTGTATTTGTGTTGATATTTCTATTTATTTTGCTCTTAGGTGTGTATGTACAAGTTTGGGTGGGGTGCCGCTTCTGCCTTTTTTTTCTATTGCTGGGGCTCGGCTTCGTATGACTGCCCGGGTTCAGATTCGGTTTCACGTACATATTCATCGAAACATATTATGGAAATTCGGAGACATGTGTTCATAATAGCGCTGCTTATGTGGATGATATTGATTCATTTATCCATGACCGAGCATCTTCATGAAAGAATTACGGGTATGTTTCCATCTCTGAATTTTTCCAGGGTGGCTGTTTTTGTGGAATGTTCATAATTGTCTCTAGTATACTAAGCATCACTAGTAAATATCGGGCTGCCTTGAGAAGCCCCACTGGTTTGTATGGTTCTATCGCGACTTTCGTCACCTCTTGTTCAAAGACCTCTGTTAGATCTTAATATGCAGATTGTCTCGATCGTAGCACATCTCTGATACATTTGCGGCTGGTTATAACATTATAAATTAATTGTTCGTGTTCACGACGAGCTATACAGCGTAGTTCCGCACACTCTGCTATGGGGGCCCCGAGTGGCCGAGTGGTCTAAAGCGTTCTTCGTTACGGATCACTGCCATCTCACCGCTGTCTGCGTGGGTTCGAGTCTCGGATTCGGCTAATGTGGGTATGTGAGAAAGCTTGCCAGTAGCTTCTCGTGGGTCGGTGGTTCTTTCCCGGGTTTTCCCGGGTTATTCCTCCACCATTAATACTGGCCGCCATGTATAGCCAATCGCGTGCTGAAAAATGGCGTTAAACCCAACAACAACAACAACAACAACCACACTCTGCTATGCTATCACTATCGGGTTTTAACATTATATTTTTTATCGTAGTGTTTCAACTGTTTTATTAAAACCTGCACAATATTTGTATGGTCCATTAGTCAGGTCAATACTATCACAGCTATATTGCTCCTGGGTGACTTCCGAAAAAATACTTCAAAACTCAGCCTTCAAAGTATCTGCGGAGCATTTGTTTCAATTAATGTTTGCAAGGCAATGCTCGTCAGCACCATGAAATATATAACCAACATAGTACATATATTTTTTATTAATTTAGGCACATGTGCGAATCTTTGTGTCAGATATATCAGTTCTTTCTTCGTATGTCGACCTCGGCAACATATTCTTGATGGATTGCGTTTGTGTTCAAACATCTCAACGTCGCACACAATAAGATTATTTGCACTTGAATCCAATAAATTAACTACGGGATATTTACTTCTTGGTGATTCTCCATAAAAATCTTTGAGACCATGTTAAGGTTGATAATCCGACGATGGTCCAGTTAAATGAAGGCGATCTGATAATCAAATTCATCAATATCTGAGACTTTTGCTTATAGATGATCAATGCGCCAACTGAGTTTGGGAATATATCACCGAGCTACGAGGTAAAGTCAATGGCAGAAGACCTTTGATTGTTTTTTAAAACATCTTCAGTTTTGCTTTCTGTGATGCCATATGAATTCATGCATAATAAAATATTTTATTTTTCATATTGTGTGCGATGTCGCATGAAAACTCATACCATCTTGAAATTGTGTTTGATGTAGAAAAAATATATTCACATTTATGTCAACTTCCATCTCCATTAGCACAGGGTCTCAACGGTCGCTATTGTTGATGTGACTGCATTAACGAAACCTTTAGAAACACCATGCATTATATGTTCTGTGTAATTCACATAACTGGATACAATTGATATGGGTTTGGTAAACGCAGTGATATTCGTTTTCATTCTAACAATCAACCAAAGCCTGGTGATACACCGATAAATCTTGTTTCTGGTGCATGTTAACGAAATGATCTTCCTTAAAAGTTATTAAATGATATCTGTGCACGTCAGCATGCCTACCTTTATCTCATTTATGGTTTGAACGCAGTAAATCTTACAGTTAAAGAACGAATCGTTACACGAATCATTAAACGAGGTATGAAGTTCAAGACACACATTGGATGGAAAGTATATTGATATTATGCTTTCTGAGCGGACTTTATCGAGAATATATTTTAGTCCTCGAGGTCACTGGAAACGTGATGCTGCCGTTGAAAAATTATCGAGCGCGACGAAGGTCACCCATGTGGCTGCATGAGCATGGCTGGCCAAAAAAGCACGAAGTTTTTCAGTGGTTTATTTTATATGTAAGCACATGACGAGGTTCATCATGCTGATATTTATTTCATCCACTTGATAGTGAACGTGGTACAAGGTCTGTTGCGACAATACAAATACGAGTTAAACTGTGTATATGTTGCCAGCAGATACAATGATGTGGAGCCGTTGAAATATAAAGATTCAGCAAGTGTTCCTAATGCATTTAAACGTATTTACTCTCGGGATCCATTAGCATGGCCACGATTATTGTAGAGGATAAGCATTTATCGCGTATGTTGCTGAGCAGTTTAGAAAACAACGTTTGCGGGCTCGTATTGGTCATGCTAACATAAACCGCCACCAAACTAGTTACTGTACAGTTGCCGAACGTGTGTTCGAAATTGTTTTTGAGGTCTCTGACCCTGAGATACAAGCAGTCTCATAAATGTGTAACACGTCTTTTATTAAACAGACAAGCTTTAAATAACGAAATCACATGCGTAATTGGATTATAACTCGCCTATGCGATTCGGTGGAAAACTGTCACCGTGATTTATAAAATGAGTTCACACCCACCACTAGAATCAATCGGAAACAATTATGGCTCTTGCTTGTAATAGGGGTCTTACAAGGCGGGCAACATCGCGCTCATGAGCCAATATGGTCCATTGATATATAAATTTTGGACAGACTTGACTTTCCAGGACAGAGAACACAATGGGAGACATATCCACGATTGCCGGAACAACCAAGCAATCCATTGCAAATTGTTCATGGAAATATTGGACTACCACCAAGATCTATGTAATACGTGAACCTATTAATGCGGAGCTTTTGCACCGATGTCCATGTAGCAATTCCGTTGTGGAATCTGCATCATTTGGCATCAAGTGGGTAACAAACAGACTTGGTGCACAGGTCTTGACCGGTGCAGCGTTTCTTTGACCTAATTGTATTTGCCGTGTGGGTGAGACGTCGGTCTGGAGACATTTCACAAGCATCTCATGCATGTGATCCTTTGAAACAATTACGTGTACGACTCCATATGCTTTCTTTTTTGTTATCAGAGGATTGTGGTTCGACCGCGATCTAATACATTTTTGGAAGCCATCCCACATGATCTTATATTAACTTTACCGTGCATTCGTCTATGATTTTTCACACGACCTTCTTGTTCGTGTAGCTAAACAACGGGTCAAGTAAGTTCGGTAATGCGACAGCTACAATATGCGAATAAATATCGTTCTGGTATTGGTAAAGAGCAATGGAAGTTTGTCTTGTTTATCTTGTTCAATATCCCTAATAAAATCAACGCAGCTACGCTTCCGCTGTTTCTCCATTGTTTTCGCGAATAAGGAATTATTCATGAGCTTGAACAAATCTTTCTCATAATGTTTATTTTCATCCGTTTGCAGATTTGTATTCGTTTATATATACGGCACCATTCATACATCTCGGCGAAATCCAAGCCCCTAATGGACATTTGTGCAATACATTACCAACCACATATACAACTATTGATCTCGGACGTGCACCCCACAGAAGTCTTGCTCTGAAAAGTTGGGACAAGCTTGGTGCATTCCTAATTCGTCTACAATTCTACACTGATAAGGGAACGCTCACCCTCGGTGTACTGCTAGCGTGTTCAGAGACCAGAGGATACTTTTTATGGGTGTAGTTATTCAGGATATTCTCTATCAGTTTCTAAGAATACCCATTTATGTTCAGATTCTTGACACGAACATTGAGGTGGCTCGCCATGGAAATCCTGCGGATTCGACGCTCAACAAACAAATGTTGATCAATACAGATTAACAGTTCCGTCTCTACATTGATTTTGAACAGTAGCCTACCTCAAGTAATGTGTGGTGTCTGACTAAAACACCTCGATCGGTGGCAAGTGTGTTTCATCAAACTTTTCCCATCCCCTCATGTTATCAACTACAACTTCTCGGCATTAGTGCTACCATATCGACTGGTTATTTTGAAGCTTTATACAGGCAGGTTAATTACTAATTAATTGTATATGATAGAACTCATAAACTGCAGCGAATCAATAAATTGCAACTGAACCATTCCAACACCACATCTGTTGTTATAGATTGTTTGGAACTGCGCTCATTGGTGCATTTAATGCCGTTGCTACTGCTTGCATTATTAATTTGTCATCATGTCCGCGCAGGTTATGAAACACTGCAGGAACGAGATAACATTTTTGGCTCAGTTTGCCCTTCACATCTGAGAATGTTGTAACAGAATCCACATGGGACGTGCTAAGCAACTTTGACTGTATTTGCTTTTAAGTTCATTTTTCGGTGCACCGCTATAAACATAAGAATGTTTTACCAGGATCTGGCATATTCGTACGTTGAGTGTTTTTACTGATTCAACCACATTTTAAGTCATTGTCAGCTAGCAGCTTTCGGGAGCTAATATGTACATGTAACTTCTACATGGCAATATCTTACCCGCGTAGTTGCTGTGCCTATGAAACAACAGGGATGTATGTCTTATTCACAATGAGATCGCGACTCCGAACTATTATTATCGCTCAGCAACAGCTGATCAATGTGAATATTTGTGTTGTACATGTGGGATAGTTCAAGAAAAAGAGTGGTTTTTTGAGGGGGAGGTGGAGGTTAATAGTAAACATTTTAACAGCGATATCCTGGTTAAGCGTTTAACGTTTAGGTTGTGAACTTAGTTACCTTCACTTGAAATTCTGTATCATCAAAACTGTATTCGCTCAAGTATTACATATATTTTTTCCTCTGCTTCTCTGTGTTGTCACTCTTGAGATGTAACTTAGACAAGATCTCTCACCAATAACATCAACTGTCATCGTTTTCTACGTTGATCACTGATCGCAGCGGAACACAATCTGATATTGTTATGTAGGTAGAAGCACGGAATAGTTCTTACAAGAAGATATGCATGTCAACTAGTACGCACTTTTCACAGACCGATTCAGATCTTGCCTTGGTTCAATTTTCCAATGTCTCCGGAATATTTTCGAAACTTCTGTCGATGTTATCATAATTAGCCTCTCTCCTAGTGTATTTGTGGTTTACGATTGTGAGTCGATCACCATAAAGCCACAAGGTGGTGATCTTAAAACCATACTTGTCTGGTGACTCATAATCATGACGCATAGTCAGAAACACATATAAAGCAACATTTGCTTTTTCTCGAAAGGTGCATGTGGACTGTAACGTCGATATGGTTGCTTGACGAATCTTTGATAACTACTTCAACAGATCTTTACCTGGCACAATTCGGTCGGAATAAATGCCCAATACGTTTGTAAATTAGCGCGACGCTCGTGGAACGTAAACTCGGTTACTTGTAATTGCTGTGATTTTGCAGCAAATTCAGTAGCAATGGCATGTTTGATACGGCAAAGATGGATTTCTTTACGAAAATACTCAGGATTTTCAGGGGCATAAGCGGCTGCAATACCACTGTTTCGTTCATTCTCGACCCTCGTGCAGTGTCAGCTCGTCAGACTCGGGAGGAATTTGGATATACCATCGTGATGCAGTTTCACGAAGTTGCCTCGGGGTACCTAAAAATGTAAGCATGTCAGCTTTCTTGTAGTTGGGATTTGTATATTATGCTCAAGCGCAATTTTTTTTCAATGGATTTTACTGTTCTCGTTGCATTTGGTTGATCAGTGGCAAACAGTTCTAGTTGCACAACCGGTTGTGATTCACTTACTGCTCATAAAAACATAAGAATACCAGCTTCTCACATACGGCTTGTCATCGTATCTCACGCTCGTGCGCGAGCTGTCTGAGTTGAATCAAAATGGACATACTGTTATATAAGGGAAAGTCTTTCTCTAATTGCAAATTCCGTCCATAAATAGTTCTATTATTTTAACTCTACTATGATTAGAAACTGTAATAGCTTCGATTGTGCGTATATTTTGATGCGATTGTTGACTTAGTCGAGTGTTTCCTTATCGGTTTTAATATCATCAAGTATTTATACATCATATCGGTGATTTGTACAATAGTTGCATTAGTGAAATGTCACCGGTGCGAAGTATAATACTCACGAACAGGTCCGCTTCGTCGTCAAAGCTGATTAAGTGATATGATTCCGAATCGCATATAAGAAATATTTCAGCACCTACACCAGTACCAAACGCGAGCAAATATAATATACAGCATTCGTAATTTAATGTTGTACAACACTGTTCACGCTTTCCAGGGCATACACCTTTTCATTTATCCAAAGGACAGTAGTCCATTTTACAGCCATGGACTGTATTATAATTTTTCCCACTTAAGAAGGTGAGTTTAAATTGTACACCAAAACACTGACAAATAAACAAGTTCATCTTCCTTATACGCGCCAAATAGGTAAAGTCCCAGCTCAGATATATCTTCACATTGAAATCAGCTCGAATTACCATTTCTGTTATGCCTGATCACACACAAACTTCTACGCCACCACAATCGCGTATTTATCGAATGCTCTCAAAAGTTTTGTTATTTATCCATATAATTTATATTGCAGATTCTTTTCTTTATCAAAAGTTAATTTGGAAAACGGATTTTCTGCCTATGTTGTTGGGGTATGTTTAATCGAGCAATAAACGCAAGCTCTTCTTTAGCTGTTGTACTTGACAAGATTTCTAGGTATTATTTGATGTCGTGCATTTGTTGGGTTCCATTTGGCATCCGGTGGAGGACGGAGGTAAGCCCCATCGTGATGGTATATGACGCTAGGGTGTCTCGATGCACGTGTGTTAGACACCAAAGGAGACTGCAGACTATCCTCTTCTGTTCTACGAACAATCGAATCCAGTATGTGCATACGTTTCTGGCTTAGTTAACTGACTGTTTGAGGTTGAGAACCTAAATGGAATTTAAGGGTTGTCTGTGCAATGATTTTCTGGAGACTCAAAACGAAAATTAAAACCTTCAGAAATAATGAGGTAGCGACAGATCTAATATTTTTATCCCGGGATGTTCTGAAACTGCTCCAAAGCGAGTGCTTTAGACAGCTTTTTGTATTGACAAGGAGGACGGCGATAGAGGTAGAATAAATTAACTGACCTTTGTTGCATTTTGAGTGTGGGATGGACCCATTCAAACGATGCATGGCTAAAATTGAAGGTCTCATAGTATATAAGACGGTGGAATATAGTATGACAGCAATTCCAACCCAACCTGATAAAACGGACAATAACATTTATAATATAAGCAGAACAAGAAATTGCTAAGAAACATTATATAACAATCCAATGATAATAATAATAATAATAATAATAATAATAATAATAATAATGATGATGATGATGATGATGATGATGATGATGATGATGATGATGATGACGTTGATGATACAAACAATTATTGATATTATACACATGTTGACGTTTCATCTAGATTCATGCAATAATTGGATTTTGCATATTTTTGTGTTTAGTCCGAATCCTTTTTCAATAATG
>JAPYKE020000169.1:485000-555000 GCA_028554795.2 Sinohyriopsis cumingii
TGTTAGTGTGTTTAATTAACAGCAAGGTTAACGTATTATTTGTCCTTCAACGTGAGTCTGTTAGAGCATTTTTCTTACCATATCAAAGCTTCCGTTATGTTTAATTTCATTTATTTAAAGCAACAGGCAATACTAATCATTATGTTTCATTCAGTTCTTACAATGCAGATATGTTTTGTTGCTCAGTTGAATGTATAACAAACACGCAATTTTCATTTTAGCTACAACTAGTTTTAATGAATGACGATTTGTTTCTGTATGTAATAGCTTGAACAGCAAAATGATAATTATTTTCAGACACAAGTCGTAATAATAAAATTTCGGAAGAAACGTTAGTGGAAATCAAAATTTAGTCTAATGCTAAAGGTGTTGATGTGTCTGTGGCGGCATGTATCGTGTTTTTGTACCAACAATCTTCTTTTGAAATATATTCAATAATTCTGGGTTTGAATTCACTATAAATCCCATTTAAAGTGTCTGTCCAAGAACATTATTTTGTATGAGAATTATGTATTTCCACAAAAAAAATAATCACTTGAATTTAATACTTTTAAGAAATAATTCCAGCCGAAAGGAAATAATGGACACAACAATAATGCAAAATCGTTTCAGCAAGATCTTCAAGGACGAATAAGTAACTTTTCCAGTAACAAGATTATATAGCCTTCTACTTGACCTCATGCCAAAATTAACATTTTCTTAAAAATAACCATTACTCATGGAAAATAACTTTCTAGAAACTTCTTAATGTTCACAAAATAAATTGTTAGTTATAATTACAAAGTCTATTAATGCAAGTATAATATATAAACTGGAATAGGTCAGGTACGCCAGGCATATTGTATGGAAATTCCAACACCCTAGCCCTAGACACAAATACAAATATTTATTGCTATTAATAATGATCCTGCTATTAAACCCATACACAAATATACTAGTTTAGCTATGCATTAGTGTTTTACAGAATAATATTTAAAAAAAAATAAATAATCAATAATTCAGCTGAAGTATAAAAAAGATGATTTTGGACAAGGATAAGTCCAATATGCACAGTTTCATTACAATAATAAATTGAGATTAGGCCAAGACGTTAACATGCAAAGAAATAAGATTCATTTCCGTTGGGAGAATGTTTAAAGAATATGCCATAAGATTATGCGATACATTACGAAACAAATGTACTAAAACTGTGCTGCATACATGTCAGCAAATCATACCAAAACGTACAACTAAAGATCCCGCCCTCCATATTATTTGAGAGTTGTATTCGTATTGTTTGCTTCCCCTAATCATGATATACTTTCATGGCTGATTTATGTTTGTTTTTTAACCACATGTACTGGACATGTGGTTTTGAATAATCAACCGTCCCACTTACAGTTTCACTTGTCCGAAAAGATAACGTGCGTGCATGTTAATCCATGTTAAAAGCAACATAAAGTATGGATTGTGTATTTATTTCTTTCAAGGTCCTAATAATGGGAAGGTATCTTACCTGCAATATTTTTGCTTTGATCAGTAAACCCCTCATGAATAAGAACCAATTTACCAGAATAAAAATCTTCCTAACTTCTTTATAAAGACTCTATCAATTAACAGAAGAAAATATTTTTCCGAATTAGTTCTTATGGTTATTACCAAGATGAAAATTCGTCTAATCCCATAGGACGCCTTTAACGGAGAGTTTAGTTTCGACGTTGGACAAGAACATTTTTCAAAGATACTAATTTGAAACACTCGCTTCTTCCCTATTTTAAAACAAGTCGAGCAAGTTCACATTTTCATATTTTAACCACTTTGTCTATATGTATTTGGTTAATCACGATTTACGGGATATACTGAATGTTTCAATGTACCTTCGTTTTTTTATTCACATCGGTGATACTTAGGTAAGTGATCATTGACAATTATATTACTGCTTGGCCACATTTTAGGCTCAGCAAACAAAATTATCAACAATCAAAACACTTCAAAGATAGAAATCAAATCCATTGTGATTAATTGTTTTAAACAACCTTGTGCTATTCGTTTTACTCAATCCATGTACTCACCTTTTATTTAAACCCACCGACTAAGGACAATGCAATTCAAGAAAGACACTTTACCCTCGTGTGTGTTTCTTCGTCCCTTATGAACTGTGACTGTGAAGAGTTTTTATTGTTTAATTGGTTATAAAGAGGATAAAGTCAAACATCAGATAATATATTTGGAGCGAAACAATCCCTACTGTATAATAATTCCGTTTTTGTAAGTATTTTCATCGGCTGATAATTTGCTCTTTTACCTTAAGACTTATTAATAAGAAGAAAATACAAAACGACAAGATAATAGTTGCTAACAGTAAAATATATTTAATAAACTATCGCAAAACAGTGCATTTAATTATTATTTTCTTTTTAAAAACCCACTCTAAATTGACCTCATCCGAGTCAATGTAAGGATATTTTGAAACAACATTTGCAAATGTACATGAAAGGAACATGACTTTAAACAATATTGGTAATGTAGTAACACCATAGTGACCATTGATATTATGGGAGGGTATCGTCGACATTACGACCACGTGTTTAAGCAGTCAGTTTACAATTGATTCTGTCAGTTCTGGACGTTGTCATGGAGATTTTGAAATTAAAAGTTTATTTGTTTTCTTGGCAGTGCATAAAATATTCATTTGACATTTAAGCAATGACTATTAAGAACTATATGTGCTAGTAGCTATCAGAATGGATGAAAGTGTCTATATGGTGAGCTGATTTGACATCAAAACTAACCAAAATACATAATGTAATCAGCATAGTGCTTATATAAACGATAATGTCCATGATTTGATAAATGAAATCGCATAATGAATGTATATACTACTGCTTGTAATAATTGAGATAAAAAATTATATAATATGTGTGCAAGATACAGTGTAGTTATTGTGAATTTCGTACATGAGTTTCAAGTTTTAGTATTTACATTTTAATTAAGGAATGAGTTCAGTTTGATTTCACGTAAATGGCATGGCACTGTGAATCGTCGTTTGCGTGTTTAATTTCATGGTATGTAGCATGTCTGAACTTGTCTTCACTGTGAGATAACCCTGTTTATATCTGGATCACCGGTGAACTTAGTTCTTTGTTTCTTGTTGTTTCTGTTTTTATATACATTTCTGTTTTAAAAAAATATCAAAATCGTTATGGGTGTTATGCTTTTTTATCAAAATAAAATTTGGAATGACATATTATATATTTTGTCTCATTTTCAAATTTGCATATACTTACACATGCAACTTAACAAGCATACGTTATCAGGGATTTATTGAATGTCAGCTGTAAAATTGATACGGATCAATTTATTTGTACACATATACTGTACTAATTGCAATTACCTTACCTGACAAATATAGCTTAGATTTCGTTTGATTGAAACATAACAATGTGACCAGGTTAAGTTGAGCATACACTCTACGAGAACTACTTTATACAACTGTATGTAGATATAGTCAGAAAGGTAGCAAGGTAAACACTGAAAGAGAAGATAAACTGCATGGTTTAAAAACGAAATAAATGTGTTTATTTTCCTAAAATTTAATAAACTTATTTTGCCAGAATCAAATATAAAACAAATTAAATTTTGTTCTGAAAATTCACTCTTTGCTTGAGTTCTATATATATATATATATATATATATATATATATATATATATATATATATATATATATATATATATATATATATATATATATGTGTGTGTGTGTGTGTGTGTGTGTGTGTGCGTGTGTGTATGTGTGTCTGTATGTTCATTAAATCCGGATAAACATATTACTATGCCCTTGCTATTAGAACAGTAGGATGATCACAAAACCAAAACGATTTAAATCTTTCCGACTGGAAGAATGGCCAGACGACAAAATGATACAAATCTCAAAAAGAGTTAGAGTGACTCACAATCTACCAAGTAAAATATTGTGGCTAAAACACTTTCACAGGGGCTGATTAGAAATGAAATGAAACGTATAGGCAAATGAAGGTAGGGATTGAGATGGGGGGGGGGTCCAAAGAGTAACTTTACAACACTTGGACCTACAATAGAACATAGAAAACGCCGGCCCTGATAGCTAAAATGTGCATATGGGAGATAGATCCCGTCCATACTCCACCGCAAACGGCAAGGTCGATGTCTTACTTTGCATTGGACCACCATAGCTATAACCATTTACCGATGGGCCTAATGTTATTTATAATGAGTTCCAGAAGGTAGCCTAGCCTGTTAATGATCACTCAAATAAGTTTAAATAAATCAGAAGTGGTTCATCACTGGTCCTGACAATGATGAATTGGTCAAATCACGTTCAACCAGTCCATGACTGCTTTAAATCCGTCAGTAATTTCATGTCCAACAGAACAACATATCCTTTCCTTTGCTTATTGCTCTTCTAATCAGACAAAATCTGTATCTAGTCTGATTAAATGATATTTAGGACATGCTATAGATTGTTCAAAACCTTAGATCGATTATCATTGGTGGAATTGCTTATTTGATGCTGATGCGAGGCCCTCGACAAGTATTTGTACACTTAAATAAGACTCTAAAACTGTTATGAAATATTTCTTGTAAAAGCAAAATAAAATTAAAGAAATTAAGAAATTTATAATGAAATCTGGCGTTATTTGCTGTGTGATCCCTTAACTGACAGTTTATACCTCGATAACTACAGAAAAGAACAACAGTATACTTCTAATTATCGTTAATGTATTATACCTCAGTTTTTTAGCACAGCAATAACCTATGCAAATTATATATTTTGCATTCTTGAATTTTTGTACTTATGGCTTTGAACTTACAGTTTTGCAAGCATTTCTTCGTAAATATTTGGTCTGAACAATGAAAAAGTTATTTATTTATAATAATGTGTATGTATTCAAACAATTTCATAAGACAAGTTTACTACATGCTCTTTATCCTTCTAAAGCGCTAGACTGTCAATTTTGAAAGAATATTAAGTGAGAGTATCAACAATTCTTTGAGATCAACCTTTTTGCTGTGGTTATCTATGTTCAATGACGTGTAATGCAACAAACTTTCCTGCGTGCCCAGAATTTTAGCACGTGTTAGTAAGTTGGAAAAATGTATGGAATATGCACAGTCTTGAACAAAATCTTACATAGTATACTGCATCAAAACGTTTAGACATATATCGTAAAGTAATTCTAGCAGTACAACTCTTGTATCCTATGAGAAAGTGATCTTGAGGTTTAGTGTTGCAATGAAATAATCAAGTTTATAATGCAGCCCTCTTAATTCCAAAATAGTCATGGTGACTTAGAGGTTAGCATGCCAGGGCTAGGATTCAAATCAAACAATCGGATCAGCGTGTTTCTTCAACTATGACGTATATGTTGGCAAGCACTTTATTCCACCTCTCTGAGCACTAAATAATTTACCTTTGGTGTTCTTTCATTAAAAACAAAGCCAACAGCTCTAAGCTGTTGGCAACACGAACTTTACGTATGCTCCTGTGTTGATATATAAAGGAAATATTTCATTATGAGTCGAATTACAAACTACAGTTCTTATCCCTCAAGACTGGTTTGTATTTCGTCACAAATACCTTCGAAGCTCCATGATGTTTATCCCTCGTATGCTACTGAATGATAGGGTTTCGAATCCTCTTAATTGATCCTTTGCACACACACACGCACACACACACACACACACACACACACACGCACACTTGTTCTCTGTGCACAGGTATAAAATTGTAAATGATGACATTAGAACTTTACATTCATTTCACCTTGCTTTTCTATTGTTTTAGCTCACTTGCATCCGTGCATCACATAATGTTTTCCGTGCGGCTATCAACAGTTGTTATTTTAAAGTGACTTTAAAAACAACACTAGACTAATTTTTACTGAACGTGACACTGAACATCTTAGACTGGCAGGTTTTCAACTTTTGAAGAACTGACGCTAATCCACCAGTACAGTCTCATATCGCCAAAACAAAAGCAAGGACTATTTTTTTATATAAACTTTGAAGAAAAAAAATCAATCATTGCAGGAAGTCCTTTCAACTTTTCACGAATGATGCCAATGTTATTTTACAATGGCAAACGTTAAAAATAGCCTAATCAAGCGTTTGTTACTAAAAATACGTAAATGCTCTCTAAAAGTTTTGAAAGAAAATGTGATACATGTTTACAGTTAGCAATCTGGTAACAAGACGTTTCCAATTTTGTTCAAAGATATACATTACAAAATATGACCACTATTACCAAAACAAAGGAAAAAGAAACATGTCCTGCCTTCTTTAAATCCAATGGAATAAAATTTAATAAAACTTGTTAGAAGACATCCTGGTATGAAGGCTCTTCAAAGTTTAAAAGTAGATGCATATCACCATCAAAGAAGGCTGCACTTACGTGAGCAAAAATTAAAACTGCTTAACCCGTTTCTGAAAAACTGCTCAAAATAATTTGACAAAACATTTCACAAAGCATCCAAACATAAACACTTTTAAACGTTTATTGCACATAATGCTAATCTGCCAATATGTACGGCTATTTCTGATTAAAAGTAGAGAGAATGAAGACAAGAAACAAGAGTAATGACTGCTGAAACAACAAATGAACAGGTTATGTCCGAATTGTTATAGCAGACATCTTGGCATAAATGGCTTTCACATTTACATAAATGATGTAATTCCGCCACTAAAAGTAGGCAAACATTCGCAGACCTTGATTTAAAACATGTGCTGAGTAGAATTAGACCAACTTGGAAACAAAACATGATGGCACAATGGCTCATACAAATTGGAAAACAATATGGTGGTGAGCGTTAGACATGTGTAAAGATATAGAATTATATAAACCACGAAGCACTCCTTGTGATAACTTGCAAGCAGCAATGTTAGAAAATGTCAATATAATGTCCCCAATTTTCTGAGGCCGCCTAGAACCTACACAACATGTAGGATCTGTCCAATTTCCTTATTTACAACTAAACAAAAGTTCTTAGAATATGCAATCAGTCTACCTTTTATTCAATTTTGTGCGTCGAACCACACTGCTTTGCAAAAGTGGACATGCCTCACATATTAAGAACACTAGATTCTTAACTGATGAGGAACACATATCTATCATAATGTACCGTTATGGATATTCTCAAAACAGCTTTTCATTTATCAGAATCATTAGGTCATACACAAGAAGAAAATATGAAAAGTTAAATGTGAGGGTAAATAAGACGATAGTTATAATATAACGATTTCCGGATAATATTGGAGATTGCTATTTACGGCACGAAATGAGAAGGGTTTCATTTTTATTTTAGCAAATTTGTAACATTTTCATCACTGAAGACATGTCGTCCGCATATGTGATTTGAGTATATCAACACTGTAATGTCGGCCATCTCTTGTTAGCATAGATCATTGGATTAAGGATATAAGTATCGTCAGCTTACAAAAATGTCATGTTTATCATTGACCCACAATTTTGTCATTTATTGAAGTTTTATTCAAAACTATTAGATGTTTATGAGAAGCAAATTTAGTCTTTAATTGAACACACGAAATAAAACGGGTTATGGGGAAAATTAATGTAGAATATACTAGGTCTAGAAAAGATGCCTAATTTAAATAGAGTTGTCAACAAGTAAGACGTCCACTATAGCGAAGTTAGGTGTGCGCGGTAATGGGTTAGTCTCACTTTCAGAACGTCAATACACTAAACAATTCTCAATAAAGTATTAGGACAATGTCACAAAAATAACGGCCATAATAAATGGGAAACATGTAAAGTGCTTACCGTTAAAGAGGAAATATGTTTCAGACTTGTATTAGAAAATGGCCCACAGTTAAAGTTTGAAATGATCCTGCTTTTTAGTGTACACTGAAGCATATGTCACAATGCTGACATCACGTTTCAGTAAGTTCGCTTCATGGTTGATTAATGATTCCAAAACTTCCTGGGATAACACTGGAAAACGACAAGGTTTGGTTGAATAAGGAACTAATATTATTTTTCATACATTTTGCCTGCATCATGTAAGTAAAGGTCGAGATCATGTTTAATAGTGGCTTGGTCCACCTAGTTAACGTAAGATCGTATCTCTGGTGCATTTGTCGCTACTAGAGTGGCGCTGCTAGAGTAGCGCACGTGCTAGCAGCATCCTCTTTTCCAGCTCAACGTTTTTCATCACATCGGTAAGCCATTTGCAGACAGCATCCCTCCATGGGTGTTTAACATCATCGACATTTTGCATGATTTTACTGCTAGCTTATTCGTCTTTTTGTCCGCTTATGCATCGATTACAGTTTCTGCCGACGATTTCATCGTCAGTTGCTCCGATGTATTCGTTTCAGTTATGGCTCAGTCATTGCAAATTAAACGTTCATATATGGTATTATTCTAGCTGCAATCGACATCAGTGCCAGATCGTGCTTAACCTAGAGATAGCTAATAATGTTTGTCAACGATTATGGGATACTAGAATCAACTTTTAAATCCTTCTCAAGGTTTTTTTCGGTTCTCTGTAATCACTTAGCGGCTGACCACCACCGTACACAGACCACAAGTCGGCTCCATGGAAGCTGTCATTTTGACCCACAGTTTAACTTCGTATTTGGCATAGGTATTCAGGACCTCTTAATAGCGCATTTTTGCAAGGCCCTGAAAACCAAATTGGCAGCCTATGCATTTCTTTCCTGCTCGCGTACAGGCTGCTAATCCATGCCGTATATATTCGATACTCATATCATTCAATGACCCAGATATGTAGCTTTTCAGACTGATGCTTTGGTTTATGTTCCAGCCTGAAGTAAACCTTGAAAAGTATAGACAGTGTAAAAATAAAGAATGGCACAAACTCTCGTACGATAAACCTATCCAAATCAATTTAAACATGAAGATCTATTATGAAACATAAAATTTCTTATAATCCTGTAAAACGTACATATTGTAAATTAAAACCTAGCACCTGTAAAAACTTTAAAACATATGGTCCACATTTTTGTATAAACCGCATTCACTCAAGAGGTTCAAGGTACTCTTATGTGGTCCGTCGTCAAACAATTTATCGAATTCGCATCAAAATGCGTCTCATTGAGTGGAAGTCGGAAAACTGGACAGTAATACCCTCCAATGTCCATGGACGCTGGCATATTATGCACTCTAGTCAAGGTTCAGCCTTCAGGGGTAATGGAGTAACCAAGTTTGAGTTCCCGGTATGTCATCGGTACAATGCGATTTTATTTATTTTAAAGCTACTGGATATAGACCAAAAGAGGTTGTGGGATGATATGTTGTCAGTCCTTCGTCAGTTCGTAAATAATAGATTGTTCTCACTATTCTCTCTACACTAAGAAAAGATTGCTTCTAAACTTTACACAGGTCTAGCTGGTTCTAAATGAAAATGGTACTGCTAAGACATCCAAGATGTCAGATGCAGCGATCATCTTGAAAATATTATGGACGCCGCCCCTCGTCCATGGAAGTTGATATAAACATAGGGTTTATATTTAGATACTTATCATGCTGTATAGTTGGTTCTGGATAAAAATGGTACCGAATGAATTTTTCATATGGTACCCAGGGTAGCCATATTACAATTTTGTTATCGGAACTCTTCTTGAATGGATGGTGGTATTAACATGAGGATTTCTCTAACATATTTATTATGCTTCATAGCGCGTTTTGAATTAAAACGATGCCGATCTAGTTTTCAACATGGCCACGATGACAGCCATTTTAAATCGTCTGTTAAGACTCTACCTGAACAGTAAGCCATATTTACGTGTAAGTTTAACCAGAAGATTTATGATGTCTATTTGGTCTTAAACGAAAATGGTGCCGATCTGATGCGCGTTTTTCAGGTATGATGAATATGGCAACTTATGAACTATTTCACGAAAGTGTGTGGCTATCTTCCGTTTGGGAATAGCTGACAGCAGAACAGCTTGTGGCTACCTTATTTGTGATTTCATTACCACTCATGCCAATGTGACTAACGCAGCCAGCAGTATAGAATAACTTTCAGAGATTTTATATTTACATAAAGCTTCTGTGATATCTAGAACTGCAATGTAAAACGATAATTCGAGCAAAAGATGACCTTTGCTTTCGCTTTAACAGTTGAATATTTACCACGTCATCAGCTTGATATGTAGACATGGGGTGTTGCAATAGTTTGTAAATATATGAGGTGTAGTGTTTGAGCCGAACGACTAAATCATGTGCATCATTATTGGAATAGGTGATATTTTGTTATTAAACTTAATAACTAATTTCGTTCGTCCTATATGTTCAAACTGTAGTCAAAGTCTAAGTCCATCACTGTATATTGGATCAACTAGCAAGATAGATTTTAGTATAGTGAATAGCCAGTTTTGTTCTTCTAAGATAAGGCGATTGTTCATTTTCTTAAACATTAAAGCATTCTAAAGGGGGAGTTCTAAATGCTTCCAGGCAGACTATATTTTCGTGACTGTGTAATGGATCCAGCATATGCATGAATTATGTACAAGCTAATCTATAAAAGCTAATCTATATAAATGCCGCTATTGACCTGTGTCACAGGATGTAGGCCATCTGATCTGCTCCGAATAAGCCTGTGTATGCCAAGATTGGCGTTGATCCAGATGTGTCTTTATATTGTTTACATTTGTTCCTTAGAAATGTGGAAGACAAATATGGTTTACTGTTAAATATGTCCTAAAATGACGTGGTTTACTCCACAACATGAATCAACGAACCTTCAAGATATTATGAGAGACATTTGAATGATCATGATCGGAATGTAAAGTGTGTGCAATACATGTTAGGTTTAAATAATTGGAAGCCGTTTCGTCTGCCCCTACCTGTGCTCTATTTAAGCTGACTTGTACTTGACATTTAATGGTATGCATAGTTTCGAAGCTTAATCAAATCAAAATGTGGTCGAGATATACCGAACAGTCAGTTCGTAGTGCAACTATATGTTCCCTACGATTAATTCATGTTGACAATGTTTTGCTGACAACATGCTTCCCTGAGATACAATCATCTCTTGCGGATAGATTTCAGAAAAGGTGCTACGTACCATGACTCTAAATTTGTGGACTGTGGGTATTCGCCAGTTTTCCAAATTGGGTTGGGAATGTTAAGCGTTGTATTGAAAGCTATATCAAGTAAGTGTCTTCTAACATTGATAGTGGAAAGAAACCGGTTTTGCTGAAGTGACATGGGCTCGATTTATTGCAATCTCGAGCGTTTGCAGCTTTGAAAATTAGATAAATATTTTCTTTAAGGTCTTCAAAATCATTGTTTTGGGAGGACTTTCGCGAGACTGTTTCAGCCAGCATATCTGACTTTACAAGCACGGTCGTGACCATTTTCATCAAATTTATTTAGATGTTTGATAAAGGTACCTTTATAGTTGTCAATATTCTATAATGATTTAATAATGGAGCGAGACCTCAACCTATAAAAGTAGAATTTCCATAATTTCCTCTTTCTTTCTACGATTTGACAACGAGCTTTAGTTTGGTATATACATTATTTTGTTAAACATTTTCAATTATTGGATTGCCATTTATATACATTTATATATTACAAAAGGGGACGTCTTTCGCATCTTGGCGGTACCTTTGCATGATATCGTTAAATAGTTTGCTGACACATTTACAAATCTCAGACATTTCCAGCTAAATATCTCCAGCAATATCCCAGAGTATCTTTTTTAAAAAGGTGCATTTGATCCACAGAGTTATCGTAAGGTTGTCAGTTAATAAAATGAATTTGCAGTTTGATTAAAATAGGTACAAATCTATCTTTTTTTGTCGTCTCTGACCTAGACCTTGTCCCTTGTTAACATTAGTTCTCCATTATACAAGGAAATTGTCCCTACTGCAGACAAAGATGGTCTAAAGTGTTCTCCTTTACCGATGATCGCCATTTCGCGTTTGTTAACGTTGCTTCGAGTGTCGATCAAGGACAATTTGGGTATGCAAAAAAGCTTGCCAGTTGATTCCCATATGTCGTTGTCGTTACCGTGTTTATTGCGATTTCTTCCTTCTCTAGCTAAACTGGCCGACATGCAGCAACAACCGATCAGAGAGCTCTCTCCAACCTTCCCAGCAGAAATTAGATAGAAGCGATATATTACATATGATCAGATTTAAAGAAAAGTAGGACAGAATGGTAAGAGAAACATGATTAAATCATTATACGACTTATAACTAAAAAGGTAAAATACTGTGCTTTGAAACAAGGTCTTATATTATATTCACCCTATTGGATGTCCTTACAACGCCAATGTCGCAAAATGTATGATGATTTTTAAATTCATCAAGTAGAGAACGTTGTCAAAATCTAATCGATCTATTGGAGTACATTGGCGGAGATATACTGTTATTGTGTAAGATTTTGTAAAGTAATACATTAAGGGTTAAATCCTGCAAGTTAGTTCTAAGATTAATTTGGCAATAAGGCGAGTTTTAACTTCTGACGATGGGCACTCATCCATCAGCCTTACCAGTTTTACTTGAAAAGCTGCTGTACGCTGTAAAGTTATTTTAAAAGTTAACAGTATCGCTTTTCTGCTTTGGAAAGGTGTCGCGAAGATAGAAAACTGTCGGGATCACCTCTTTCATAGGCATAAAATGCAAAACAAGATTAACATGGTTGTCTTCGCTACGTCGTCTCGTACGACAATCGGAACTCAATGAATGGGATTCGTAATAGACTTAATATCAGTCTTCCTAAATGATTTGCTGCCTAAATAACGCAAGTAAAATAACAAACATTATCGACACAATATACTGCGTCACTGGATACAGCATGTGTATAGAAAAAATGAGACTGGTGTTTACGTTCTGTTCCACATAAGTGAAAGATATTAACAAAGTTGTCAACTTGATCATTTCTTTTCTTTCGTTGACAAGTTGATTGTTGTTATTTCTTTCGTTCAGTTTACAATAGGCTACCTGATAGCCAATTGACTTTCACCTGTAATTGCAAAGCAACATCTTCAAGAAGGAAATAAATAATGTGCACCAGACTGAACACCTCAAAGAAATGCGATAGAAACACCAAACAAAATATATCTAATGCAATACCACTGTCAGCCATCGATATATTCACCAGATGTGTACGGTTTCCATTTAGTTCGTGTTCTCCACATGCAGTAAAAAATGCTGATACATAAAGGTTAGAAACATATTACATCGAGGTCCCACTTAACCTTCTAACAATGAGAAAAGCACATATGCAAAAGACACAACACATAGTTAAAATATACACAGTGACTCTGATTGTCAATTTAAGCGAACCTGGCAAATTAACTGATGAAGCAAATAACTGATTTGTATCAAGAAGAGTAGAAGAGTTCATCCTCAGATAATATTGACATTTAGTGACAGCAAATCGAAATAAAGGAAGATGTGACAGGAATACTTTGACAATAAACAGGCCGCTATTGAACATTGTGGCATTGAAAATGGCTGGCAAACTCTAGGAGATGTACAATAACATTCATGAAGATTAAAAACTGATTTTGTCAGATCATGGATTGTATAAGCAATGATTCAATATATTATTACAGCCATGAGTACCCTACAATCAGAATAATCAAGAGTGACTAGCGTTTCTGTTTTGTACACAACCGATAAAACAGAGGTTTAAACAAGGAAATGGTTGCCTCAAAAAAACACATGAATGAAATAATAACAACTTTAGAAAACTAAGGACTCTATAATCTTAGGCGCAGCAAATAAAACCAGCCATTAACATCTACGACTACAGACATGCGTTTGTATTTTATGCTCAACGCGGATCTCTTTGTTGATTTCATTTCGCAGTTGTTGATCTGATTCAATTATTTGTTGATGTCTATACCATTGAGTATGCATGATGGTTTTTCTATTAATAATGTGATTGAGAAATATCATTGTTCAAAAGGTGAACTTGTTCAGGTGCAACACCTACACACAATTCTAACCAATTACCATTTCTTACTGGTATAACTTTGATACAATCATAGAAAATATCTACCTTGGTGAATATATATATTTCCGTCAAGTACGAAATCTGGGAGCCTGGAAACTACTTCATTTCAAACCATCCCGATTAGGCCACTGAGTAAAGTCTGACCCCATCACTCTTGTCGTTGCCTATAAAACTGTCCCTAACAAATGCGTCCTTGGTGAATAACAGTCGATATCTTTTTTTCTGCTCCGTTGATTCAATGTTGGTGGAACATAATTAGCGGTTAGTGCAATTTCATGATAAGATATCATTATCTAACATGGCAAATTACTCCAATGTGAGAAAACTTTAATGGTTTCCTACAGGCGCATTAAAGACCCCCATTCGACCATCCGCTCACTCTAACAATACAGACTTGTCACAAAAAGTACATCATCAG
This sequence comes from Sinohyriopsis cumingii, assembly GCA_028554795.2. Taxonomy (NCBI): domain Eukaryota; kingdom Metazoa; phylum Mollusca; class Bivalvia; order Unionida; family Unionidae; genus Sinohyriopsis; species Sinohyriopsis cumingii. Next base: position 499,392 of record JAPYKE020000169.1, read on the forward strand.
ACATATAATCACCCACTGGAGCCGTCCCTACAAATGCACGAAAATGCATGTCGACAACGCATTGCCTAAACAACTCCAGGTGTTCGAATGGAGATTAATATTCATGTACAAGATAATGAAGTCGCACTGGGAAATTTGCAAACGAGTGTCAACGTCTTGACATCATTCCATATTCTACCGTTTATTATGATATGCACGTGCAATATGATTTTATACATAGTTTAGCGTAATTTAGCCGGCTGTTCTTACATAGTCATCAATTTATTTAGTGAGTCAAATAGTCGTCGTGCCAATGTTACCGTTGTCAAGAATGTATTCGTTTCCTTTGCTATCGATGGAATAGTGTGCGCTATTGAAAAACGCCATGATTCCATTTTACCAAAATCCATTTGTGGTATTAATATTGTAATCTACAATGACGAAGTTGTCTAGTACAAGTTTTCCCGCAACTTTCAAAATGACCTCACATAGAATAAAAACATTTAGACATCTCTTACACCTGTGATTATATTTATTGTTGTTTAGGTACCCTAGCCGCGTATGAGTAATACTTTAAATCTCGTTTGCTTCGAGTAACCAACACAGGCCTATCCATATCGAATGCGGGTTATGATGTATCTTTGAACTAAACCATTATTTATTTATTAATGATTTTGAATAAATACGATATCCAGATCTACTTCCCATTGCCAGATTTGTAATTACTGAATCTAAGCGACTCCATTAGTAATTTTACCAACAGAAGACATCAGTCGTTCTGTCATAGATAATGTTGTCACGGAATTGTATAAATCCCTTTATTTATTACATACATGCACCCGCGTTTCGTTTTTTGAATTTTTTTTCGTGCACAACGATACCCGAGGATGATTTATATATATTGTATAATATTTCGAAATAGTGAGTTCGGAACATCCTAAGCCGCATGTGTGAAGTGATTTCGATGGGAAAAACCGAATACTTCCAGCGCACAGACGATGTATGGCTGCATCGTCTGTGTATAAATGCCTCACCGTAAGACTAAATCTTCACTTTACGGACGGTCTTGTCAGTAAGCAGCCTTCGTAAAGGACTTGCATGTATTCAGCTGTAGAGGTATATGAGTTATTTATTAATTTTTGTCTGTAAGTTATCACTATTGTATTACCACGTTTATGTTTGCATATTTTCTAGGTAGCTTCGGATGTCGTAGTATAATGCAAATATTTTCTGTTGTTGTTTGTGACTTAGCAAAAGATTGATGTCATCAATATAAAATTGCATTTCGTTAAGAAACGTTTAGAATCATATGATTCTTATCGGACAGAGGAAGGTTCACTTCTGAACCTGTTTATTGCTTTGCAATGTTGTGTCGATAATGTAATTTATATTGCTTACGGTATATAACGTCAATACGTGTTATAATACATGCCCGTGTCGTTCTTAGTACACGGTGCTAGATTTAATGTCAGCTGATCGGAGTGGATGTGGTACCAGCTGTAGAGCTAACCATAGAAGTTGACCATAGCAGCTGTAAAGCTGAACCATAGCAGCCGTAGAGCTGAGTGAACAGTGTTGCTGGTCGGGTAGCAGGTGCTCGAGCGTTGCAGACCGATTGGTGGGCGCTGATTGCTTGATTGTCCAAGGAATTGAATGGTGGTCGGAGATTACCTGGAATACTGACTGCATGAGTGACCAGTGTTACTAGTAACCAAGTGTGCTGGTGACGGAGTGTGTAACTTCATACATGTAATCTTTTAGCTGTGGGCTAATTTTGGTGTTTTAATACTCAGTGTTTGGGATTGTAAAGATATTTTGTACGATATCTGTCCCTTCGTTTTTATCATTTTACTATTTAAGTAAAATAACTAATTGTTCACTATTTTTGATTGAATACCTATTACTATATGAGTAAAGTACCGCATTTTTCACTATTTGAGTGAATTCATCATTTTGCTATTTGGGTAAAACACATCATTCTTTTCGCCGTGTGAAATTACTGTGAATCGTTCCCCTTTTTCTTTGTACTGTGTAAGGTAGATTCTTTGTATTTTCATTTGTTGCATTATTAGGTTCGTGCGGATTGTGTTAATTTGTCCAATATTTGGATCTTATATACGCACGTAGTAATCACAATTATTTCCTCATTCAAGTCATTCATCAGTAAACTTTGTATATGTATCAACAGAAAAATGTTATATTGTAAATCCGAAATCCAATTCGGTTATCTTGTTATAAATATAATCGCCGTTGGTCCAATCTTTGGTTGCTGAGTCAATAAAAGTAGTAATCTATGTAGAAATGTTTGAAACGCCTTAATCCCAAATACTTTAACCGATCAGCAACGACGCGTTCAATGCTATCAACGATTTGTGTAGCGATTTGTGCAGCGCGTGATGATAATGATTAGAGTACCTTTGGTACCCCTGCAACCGTCCCTTGAACAATGTAACCTCACCAGTAACGTAATATATCATAGAAACAGGTTTTATCGTGTTAAAATGCATTGATATTACACATCCAAGTACTTCTTTCATTATGTGTAAATGTCTGGGTGATCGATAATGTATACTTGCATTGTCATTGTTTCAACACAAAGAATTACAATAAGCCCGTTTTGACCACAATGTTAAAGCGACTAGATGTCAGCCGATTATTATGACATGAATGATAAACAGGTGATGAATCAGTATTTTATATGAAATCATCTGGTGGTGCAGTCGGAGAGAAAAACAAACAATATAAACCGGGAATATCTAAGCCCGTCCTTTCAAAAATTTTCCATAACTGTTATTGATGGCATTACAGATTCAATCGATTTGAATCGTTGAGGTAATCCTCACAATGTCATGTGATTTATGATATCCTATGAAGCAAAACAGTGTGCAATCGGAAAGTGTGTCAGTCCAGTCTAAAACTAATCTTATTGACGACCGTTTGATGTCAATAGTGTATAGTGCTGAATCGACTGAAAGGACAGACCTAAGTGAATGGACATTTTAGGGTCCTTGTCGGTTAGCAATGTGATTATTCGCTGAATTTCTTCATTGATTGTTTCAATGTCATACGCAACAGCAGGAGTTCCCATATTACTCCAAGTGGCACTACTGTATAATGAAAACACAAATTAGCTATTTACACTAAGACCACTAAATGCTTGTATTTCAATATTATGCCAACTGTAATAAACTCGCACACATTAAATTCTGGTTTAATTAATGAGATTGTGATCATCAAGGTAATGATTTGCATAGTATTCAAAATACCATTTTGCATCAATGAATTGATTTCACGTGAAGCAATCATTGACAAATCGATGTGGCCCCATTTGTGACCTCTGTATTAGGCACTCACGGACCTAATAAGTGTTTCTTATCAATCGATAAGGTCGTTATGCTCATATAGTCCACTAAAGCCTATTCATTCCTTTAGTGTTTTTGTCAGTACAATTGTTTGTGTTTCCTCTGATTGTTCTTCTTCAGTAGGCGCATCTACTTGTTCAATGTCAGACTTACAGATTGAGCTATAACCTCTTTGATAATCCTTTCAAAAGTAATTCCATATTTTGTAACCATTTTTCTGCCTTTGACTCGATGGAGTTTAACAAGATTTTCAAACTCAGGACACATAGGATCTATATTGCTTAATATGCTGCGTCCAGTCTACTCTTAATATACATATGCAGGCAAGTGCTTCCAATGCAATTACAACTCCTATTTGTGCTCAAACATATGCTCGATCAATTACATTTAATTAGCTATTAAATCGGCAAACCACATATAATTGCCAATTATTTGTTCTAGTGCTGTTTGTTTAAATATTTTTTTCCATTGGCTATTTTAATTTTGATTTGTATGCAGATGGTTTTGCTTATGGAAGATACGTAAGTTCATCTCCAATATCCGCTTGCATTTTCTCAAATTGTTTGTGTATTTGTACTAATTGTACTGCTGCAGATCTGATTGTACCACTTTGTTGTTGTGCTTCCATCATCGCTGCAGTGGTTTATGTTGCTCGTTTTGTTTGTTCCATGTTGTTTCTTTTTCTGTTGTTGGTTCATAAGTGGTGCAAACTTTTCTTTGAATGCCTGCTGTGAGATTTAATCGTGCCATTGCTCAGATTGTACCATATCTTAAACATACGGCCTGCTATGGTATTTCGAATCAGTTTCTGATGTTGACTAGCGGGTTTACGGCGTAGCCTCTCATACTTGTGTATGACACCACTACCGCAACGAGACAGTTTATATGATTATTATAATTATTAAGTTATTGTGTTTTCGTCAGTACCACGAAATAGTATTATCAATTGTTTTGATTTTCAGGCATCACATGGTCGTAGACTACAAAATTATTTGCACGTGTATCCAACTGATGAATGAGAGGTAATTGTTCGTTTGTGGAAAAAATAAATCAATAGTAGACGAAAACTTTGTCTTGGTTTACAATCAATCACATGCTAACTGTCTCACATTCGCATTTGATAACAGATAGGTCTTTCCTGATCCAGTTAGATCAATGCAACATGCGCTAACTGAGCTGGTAAATATGGAACAAATTCCATCGGAATTATTCTTGGGTGGTTTAGTTGTTTCTTGTTCAAAACTTCGATAACATAAAACTTTATTTTCAAAGAAGAATACGTATTCTTTAAAGCAACGGAGAATCGTCTTTTTCGTGATGCAATTGAATAATATAAGTGCTGTATATAATATACTTATGTGTTCACAGTGTGTGCGATATCGCATGAAAAAGCATACTTAACATCAATCTCGAGGTCAAACAGATAATGGGCGAAATACAATCACTGTCATTTGTGACAAAGACGTTCACGTTAGCTGGTCCTTCCAGCTTCATCGAAAAATAAACAGAGTTTTACGAATGTCATCAGCGATGATGTATCTGGTGCGTTACCAAAATTACTAGGAACGTCATGGAGTAAATAGCTTTGTGAAATGTATATATCTGGATACAATTATAGAGAACCTGTTACAGGTGAAGCATCTATTAATGGTGTTGATACTGCATCTTACCAATATGATCTTGCTTATAAAATAGCAAACGATTTATGTCAACGTCAGCACGCCGATATAGATACTATCCATGAATTTAATGCAATTAATCAGGTTATTGTAACCGTGAAACGACAGTTGAAAAATTAGCAAGCAAGCGCAGGAAAGGTCACCCATGGTGCTGCTCTAGCATGATTGGCGAAGAATGAGTTGTATCACATTTACCTACCAGTGCAAAGAAAACACTCGCATCTTTGTATTGATGTCCAAATTTCTAATGAGGTTCATGAAGCTGATCTCATTTCTTCAACAAGAGTATATACGTGATCAACATGGTCAAGGATGACGATACAAATAAGCGTTATTTATTGTCGGTTGTGCAAGCAGATATAACAAACCGGAACCATTAATTTTAAAAGATGCAGTGTCTTAGTTTGCTTATCACAACTGAAAACAATGTAACAAAATCTGTGTGGATCTTGTTCAGTTAACTGTGTTATCTGCTTTATGTATTGTGTCTTGTCGTTCACAGGAATGTCAAGATATTCGAGGTCAGGACATATACTATAGGGTGATTTAATATGTCGTTGCACCGCTGTAAATTTCGAAATGTTTTTACAAGCTTCTGATATAATCTTATGCTACTTTTTTCTCTAGTTCCACTGCATGAAATTCGTTTGCCCTTATTGTGGTGGTATACTATTTGTGGTAAAGCTTTTATCCACACATAATAGCACATCGATTCTGAATCCTGTAACAATAATCATATGCGTATGTGTGATGATAATGAAATCGGTTGCAAGCCTTTTTGCAAATATATACATTAGCAGCTACATCAGGATATAGTAGTTCAAACTTGCCAATATCAATAGTATGCACAGGAAATTCCGTTTTGTTAAATTTGAATTCATCTAATTATAGCTGCTATTTTCATTGCCGACGTTTACAATCACTAGTTGCATGTAATGCCAACAAAACTGTAAACTGTACATACTAAACGTTGGTATTCATGTTTCTAAATGTATCACTGACCGCGGTGGAATACATGTCGTCGTCTTAATATAATTGGGCAAGGTAAATTATGCCCTCCATCTTTCGTGCATCTGTGAATTGTCCACCCTGATCATATTTTGGTATAGTTTTCAGTTTGTTAAGAATATATTCATTTGCATTCTTGAATTCCTCCTTTAGAGCCACGATGTCTTTAGGGCTTAACATTGAACGAGCACGACTGTAAATCCTTGGTGCTGCAAGATTTTTGTCCTATGACTTTTGATTTTGCGACATAATTAAATGCGAATTGAGAACAAATATACGCTTTAACACGTGTTCTACCAGTGTGTTGAACACAGATATGATTTTAGGAGTTGTAGTGTTGTTAGAGGTTTTCTAGCTTCTTTATCTGGGTTGAGTTTTTTTTGCAGATTAATTGCCACGTGGTTTTCAGAATCATCAGGGCGTTTGTGAAACTTAAATTCGTCCACCTTTAATTTGTACGCTTTAAAAACGACTTTTTTAGCAATAGCACATGCAATATTACGACGTATTTGTTCATAAACATTCTCGGTGGCCCCAATAGTAATATTTTGTGCACAAAATACGATGGTTTTGTTCTTTATCAACATTAATACCTATTAATGCAGGTATTCCGACCTTTCTGGCACATCTTGGTATTCATATATTACACTCACGTGCAAACTGTTTTAGTTATTGCACCGTTATATTTGCAGGCGGCTGTAATTGATCAGGAGGAGAGTGAAACAGAATTGGCGGTGTTCCATTTGGAAATTCCAATACTTCAAGCATGTTGGCTTTTCGACTTTGTACTTGCATTCCTCGCTGTTGCGGATTTTGTTTCAAGACATGCACGGTTGAGATTTTTCGTTGTATAGGAAAGTCTTTCTCTAACTGGAATTATATTTCATAATAAGACAAATATGTTGACTTTTTCCATACGGCTTGGTAGTTATATTCCATGTTGTTGCACAAGTGGTTTTAGTTGAATCACGGTCGGCATGTTTCTATGTATAAGATATAAAATAATTCTCTAATTGAAAATGTCATTAATAATCTTTTATATCTACCATGATTAGAAACTAAAACCGCCTCACTCCTGGCGTTTTGATTCATCTACATCGTCAACGTTGTTAACAATGTGTTCTATATTTATTGCTTCAGCAATTCTTAGACGGCATGCATTATAATACAGAACAGATCAGCACGGCCGGTAAATCTTATTACGTGATTCAACACGGATGCCACATTTAAGCCATTGTGTAGCACTTGTACCAACACGTAACGCCAGCAAATGAGATTACAGTATTCATAATGACATATTCAGCCAGATAATGCATATTTTCCCACGCATACACCTTAAAAATGTATTGCGCCCCAATATCATTGAACTTTTTATATATGATATTGTTATTCTTTAGCAAGAAATATTGTCAATTTATGTGTTTAACAGAGACCGGTGATCTATTTCATTAGCCCTTATTGGATTATAGTCAAATGGAACTATTAGGAGGTAATTTAATGTCTCACTGAAAAAGATTGCTTTCCACGAGACAACCTACAAAGTTTAATATGGAAACGATCTCCCTGTGTAAATACCATTTTCGTCAGGCGGATACCTGGCCGAACACTGAAGATTTACCTTTATAATAATGGATCAAACCAACTATATCGTGTTCTCACATCCAATTACTTCAAACGTGTTGTGCTATTCGTTTTCATACTTGAAAACCTGTAAGGTTACTGTGCCATTCTCTAATGTTGACTCCATTAGGTTTATATCAGAATAAATCTTGACAGAAACGGTATGATTTCCTAGGATCTTCTATTATCTGTATTTATTCTTTATCGCTGCAAATTCATTCATAACTTCGCATTTGTCTAAGCATCATTCCTGTTTATTTATTATTATACTGTACACATATTTCTTCAGTTGATTTGCCTCGGTTATCTTAACTTGTGCCACTATATGCATTAGGCATTTCAATGTCAGCGTCATCATCATCATTCGTTTCCTTTCCTGTACTTGATTACAGTGACATTATTGGTCATGCACAACATCAAATAATGATTCTTATGCGTTTAGCTTGAAAATATTGACCTAATTTCCAGCCTTTCTTTTCCAAAATGATTCCAAAATGACGAATTTATCAGTACGTTTCGGATTATTAATCGTAAACGAATATAACATATTTGGTGCCTCTTTGGTGAATCTGCATGATGCATGGAATGAATCAATACATTCCTCGTTTCTGTAACGTTTCTCCACACCACTCATTTGGCTCAATAATTCCGAATCATCTTTATCCTCCAATTCTGTCAAAATATTATACACGTTGATCTGTAATATTTTCGCCATTTATATCAACCACGGTAATTCGTTAATGCGAAATATTGTCTGCTGAAGTTTGCATAAAATATCATCCTCCAGTATAAAATATATTCTCTACAAGCATGCACTATTTCACTGAGATCCTGTTGGGCGACGATGAATAGCCTTATTTCTGCAGTAGTCGAAATTGTGTGTAGTATCGTTGCAGTGAATAAAATAGGTCTGACTGAAACCTTTACCATGTAAATTATGTAGTATCATAACACCTAGGTGGTGACGGGTCCTGGCTTTAGCACAATAATAATCAACCTGCTATCTGCTGATTTATACTTCGTAACAATCAACAATGAAAAGCACTATAATTTGCCTTGGTTTACTTTTTGGTTGTTTGGCAATTATTTATAATTCTAATGTCACCCTAGAACATACACTCGCATGCCAAGGTGACATTAGTAGCAATGTCGGGTATATAAGGTATATGTCACTGCCCAAAATACAAGTATCCTCTTATTGCACTACTAGAATAAACACTGAGACATGTACTGTACAAAATGAATCAACGTTAAGTGACAACATCGAGAGAGTTAAAAATTATACTGATATAAACATATAATCATTTAAAACCGAGTTGCTCGTGGCGTTCGATATTAAGATTAATATTAAACTTAATGTAGTAGGAGCTATGATTAAAGAATGTCAGAAACAGAGCAAGAAGGATAAAAAGGAAATTGAGTTTCAAGGTAAGATTTAAAAAAATTGAAATAATCAAGACCTGGGTGTATATTGAATTGTACTGAGTCAGGAGGATTCTCATCAGGATGGTACTGAAGTCTATTTTGAAGAGAGAGAGAGAGAGAGAGAGAGAGAGAGAGAGACACACAGAGAGAGAGAGAGAGGTGATTAGCATTGACCTAACTGTCCATAATGAATTTATGGATGTAACTATGCTATATTATGTCATTAAAGTGAAAAATTAGTATTACAGAATATTGATGTCAACATAACTTCTGAAGAAAATTTTAATTTTTCCAGTTAACGTATTTGTGTCTTGTTTTGTGTTGCAGGTAGCCAACGTTTGATTTACAGTTTGAGTTTTAATTATAAGATATCCGATGAAAAACAAACTAGATGCAGGAGACGATTTCAGTGAAAACAGAGTAAAGACACATATGTACATGAAAGAAAGATTGAGAAAACAATCTTTACTCAATCAGTAATCAAACATCATAGAAAACATTCTTTCTCTGTATGCGACTACTCATAATGAGCGTGCAACAAGCCAGGTCATGTTTAAGAAGCTGGGCTGAAATGATTGATTTTTGCCAATACTTGGATCAACGAGCAAAATATAAATAAATAATGTTTCTTTGCAATGATTTTTTAGTACAGTAAATGGTAATATCGTACAGTAAATGCATATGACCTAACATACAACATACGATACAAAGTGGAGTTAAATAACCCAGTCAAAGAAATCATTATATTACACTACCAGCAGTATGAAACGGGTGTAAAGATTGAAACTCGTTATACCAGAAACCAGCTGAAATATACTCAGTGTACATGGTAATCATTACGTGTAACTTGACATGAAGAGGAAACTGATGATAACAATTTAATTTTATACATTTTGGGAAGAGCTTAAGTGAAAAATATGACCAAATCATAAGGAAGAGGTGATATTTGCAATTTAAATAACATCAATATTGTAATTGTCATGATATGCAAAGGTTTGTAAGTTATCTGTATCAGTTAGGAAAATATAATTGTGCAAGGCAATATGAGCCTAACATGGAGACAGGTGAGGTCTTGCATACTTATTTTTTCCACACTTTTTTCATACTCGATTTTGGTCTTAATTTCGGTAACTTTTGCATGCCTGCATAAGAGTATTTTTAAATCACATCAAGTAAAAATGAATATAAGAGCACGCATATCTTTAACTGTTCAATATACTCAGCATCACCTGTTCTTCTACATTTACGGACACGTCATATTTTTCCCATTGTTAATGCAAAGTAAATTATAAGGCATATGTCAAACTGATGATTATATCTAGCGAAACTATACATATTGATTGATGTGGGATTGTCGTGATTGAGTATTTAACAACGAATGCACATTCAGCTTTGCATTTAACTCTGGCAGAGTGGAGTAGATGATGCATATGTCATCTGTATTTATTACATTCATACAACCGTTTTATTTTCTTCCATTCCATTCATGCAAATCAGTATAGGAACTTCCTTGTGTCTGTTTAAATAGGTTTACTTTCAGTGCTAAATAATAAATCTTGTCCCCAAAGCATATTGAATGTTACTTTTACCATGTCCAAATTTTAGACTGCCAAATATAAGCTCAAATATCCATGTAATTTCTTTTCATTATGTTCATAGGTCGTATTATGTGGATAACGTCCTGTATTCAATCATCTATTTATCCTTTGTTGGTCTATATATGAACACGATTAACAAGTCAAGCGGAAGCTTTAAAGACACAAACTGACATATTTTCCGAATTATGGCTTTCTTCAAGTAAGGTTCGGTAACAACTTTCGTGCAAATATTGATTGATGTCTGTTATATTTTGATGATTCATGTGTATCAGTTTGCTTTAGCCTGGTATTTTCGTTAAAGGATTTTCAAAACTTTTTCAAACGTTTTGTATCGGCATATCAAATACAAATGTTTTCATTTTTACCTTTATTTAATGTGAAAGATTTCATATATTTTACCACTGACACAATTTGAAATGAGTGTATACAAGTATACTTGTCATATATTTTAGCAAAGCGTCTTCTCCTTTTGGCCGTAAAAGAAAATAAACACAGAAGTGAAGACCACATGTTGTAACATATATTTTACTGCGTCAATATTACTATATTGCGTCATTTCAAAACTCTTTATTTTGCAAGTTTCTCTTTCGTTAGTATACACAGCTCACTTGCCAGTGTGTTTCTTTACCACTGTATAACAACGACCCCATTACATTAACTTTTTACAATGTCCGTTCATCGCTAATGTCACCCTGCAAAGTGAATTGCCTCACACTACTTAGGTATTAACTGGTAACTTGTTTTTAAACTGTTTCGAAGTATTTTGTATCTGCTTCTTATGATGTGGCCTACCTTAATGTAATAAGGTAATATTCTGTTTAATTTCTTAAGTCATTAACATTAGGTGACAAATCGAGCCCTTGTGCATGTTGTATTAGTTATGTGATATATCCATGTTTATTATGGAACGAATGCTGACTACCTGACTATATGCTGTATGTCTACGTTCCATTATATCTCTGCACACGAATTACTTTCCTAGTATATCACTCTTTTCCTTTTATTATATTAGTCTTAATTTTCTGTTTATCTATACTGTAGTATCCAGCTGTAAATAAATTTTCTCCGATATTAATGTTTGTTCTGTTATAATTATTCACACTTACCCTTTATTCTGCATAAGCAATGCCACTTCTATGTGCAGCGTCACAGTCTTTTTAATGTCCTGAGATGTTCAAAAAACGTATGGAACTCAGTGTAATAATTACACTCACAGCAGAGACCTTGTTGCTAAGCAGCAACGTCATGCACGTCGAATGGAGTAATGAGTGAATGAGAGAGAGATGACATGCATGTATTATATACGAAAATGTGTATAGATGGAATTTGAATCAATTGGTTAGTTATTCGTTTAAATCAAGCATACTATATGATACTATGTATTTCTTTCCAATACGCGGCTCACTAGTTTAAGCAGGGTTGACAAAACCATTTTATTTCTCTTTAGTTTTCATTGTTACCCTATTACTTTTTTAATCTAACCTTCATTTATGACATGTTTATATGTTGTGTGTAGTATTATGTTGGCATGCTGGTTTAAGTATATGCATTTAATGGTCCTCGCACATAAATGTGTCTAGGCATCGTTTTTATCGATTATGTCTCCCTACCATCTCGATTACATTGAAAACATCATAACTGTAGCGTTTCATCAACTCCAGAGAAGGTAGTAAGTGAAATTTCAAATATCACGTTGGTACGGCAACATTTCAATAGTATTTATACGAGGACTCATGCTTACATATACGAAATCCAGTAATAAGGAAAGTGTACAAGCTACGAGAGTTTTAATTGTTATGGAGTATTAAGGAAATTGTTCCAGCAATGTTCGTTTCATCCCATGTTCATAGTGAGGATGTTTAAGTAGTAGGCATTATCTCAGAGAACGAGAGAGCAGTAATTTAAATCAAATCACTGATTAATTATGTTTTATTTATAATGTGTCTGTGACCATAATGTCATAAAGATTGGACTATTTAACATTTAAGTAGTGTTTCACTTTTCTTACATACGTAGGAAATGACGATGCCACATAAAGCAATACACAAAGATTTCAGGGAGCAATTTAATTTGTACCTCAAGTTTTTCTAGCATATTGCCGAACTAGTTAAATAACTTGTTTGACATTTTTTGAATCGGCATTTGCACATTTCGCTCAATTTTACAGATATAATTGTTTGGAAGTTTTAACTTGCTTTCCTTGTTGAAAATGCAGCGCCGTTTGCTATATTATAGCGACAATATCTTCCCCGAAGATTACTTTGCCTGACCTTGTTATACATCAGCTGACTCCCAAGAATCATGAGGAGGTGTTATCTTTTTATCAATTCTAATGAAAGCCCTAATTATCAGGTTTACGTTTAAATATTGTGAGATATGACTACAGTAACGAACCCTGGGGACCAGATTCACGGCGACGTGATGTACATACCCGTATTGCTAACCGGAAGCATACTAAAGTACAAAGACTGGTTGAGACGTTTAATATATCAGGCATCATTTACTTTAAAGACACATTTTTGAATGATAAACACTTAATGAGCACCCTTTGTGTGTCCAATATTGATATGTTCGGATGGATGTGGTGTGTGTGGTATGAGGAGAAACCCACTTTCTGGGGGATATATTGAACGTAAATAAATATACATTTTGTGGAATAAAGAGCTTAAAATAATGTTAATTATTTCCTTGACGCTGAATGAAGACATTTTACTTTATTCGTAACGGGGATGGAAGTGGCACTTTTAAAGAAAAGCTTATTGACGGTGACAACTTAATTGGGTCAGGACAAAGGAGTAGAACTTGATATCCTCCATTTACAGGTATGATATGGTTCGCAATCAAATTTAAATCATATTGATTAGTTACAGTTTTCTATTATCATACTTTCACTCTGAACTTTTCCTTGTATGTAAAATAAATTAAAGAACCAGACAATAGTGTATTATATAGAGTGAAAGATGTAAGCTGCTTTAACTGAATATAATAGTAATAAAGTTTTGTAACTAGAACCGTTGCTAGTAAATATCCAAGCCACTGTCGTGTGTTAAATGATTATTTACCCTGGGGCCTGGACCAAGCGAAGAGAGTATATGAAATATCTGAGTCCCAGGAAATAGATGATTTTCTTTAGGCAAGGATATTTTTCATGCTCTCGTTTCTTTGTTTTTATATTATTATACCTCATTTGTCTCCAGAAATAGTAATGATGAGGAGTATTGACTACCACCCCCTTTAAAATCACATTCTCCGTATTAAATGATTGTATTGTTCTTTGATAAACGGAATAGGTATGTCTTAGCTGCAATTATTTTAATCCTATCAGTTTTATTCTCACGATTAATAGTAGAAGCAGTAGTATTAGAAACAGTGGTAAAGCTAGTAGTGTCAGCAGTATCAGTGAGGCATGTATTTTTACTGTATATGCTGTGAAATCTACAATATGATGTTGAATAGAATCGAACATTTCCATTCGTATATGTCACTGGAAATGTAATAATACATTCACATATTTTCTATTTGAATCAAGGTAATAAGTCATAGTGCTATGACAATATAATATGTAATGTGGGCTTAAAGTTTGTTCGTGGTTGCATGTTATACTTTAGATTGTAATCATTGGAAAGCAGAATGTTTACATAGTATTTGAGTTCAATGCCAGTCCATCTTACAATTAGACGGGACTTTTCCGTGTGAATGCCCTATTCCCTGTAATAACAAAATTAATATAAATAGTGATTTGGTAAATCAATAAATTATTATGTTTTAAGCCAGTCTGTGGGAATGCGTTTGTGTTCAGAGTTTACATATGTGGGGATGAAATCAGAAGGAAACCTGAGATGAAATATTTAAATATTCAATAGAATTACAGAAGTGCTCATTGACTTTTCTATTAAGACATTACTTTGTATTTTTGTCAACTCATTAAAATAAATTCTGGATTGCACCATTGTGATATATGAGGACATCTAAGACGAATGAAATTTATTGCGAATATGCTATATATTTTGACTTGTGTTAGAGCATTTAGGATTATATGGAATTTAATTCACAATACTTTTAAATGTCTCATGAATTTTACTTTCTATAATAGGGAAATACATTGCTTGTTGATTTAGTTACATTGTTTATTTTACCTCCGTTCTGTTTTTACCTTTTGTGAGAAAAAGAGTAGATTCAATAGTAAACAAAAAGAAAATAACGAATTGAAATAAATCCTCACCAATAGATTTACCTTGTTCAAACAAATATTGGATGTAGCTGGACTCCATTGCACAAATCGTACATGCCAATAATCACGTTCTATTCACTAGCAATATGATACACAATATTTCTGAAAAATGCAAATGTGCATGTGGAATCTAACTTGCATCGGTATAGTTATGCTTTGGTTCTCTTTCTTGTGGTCATGAAAACATAATGCAGACAACAAATTTAAGTGTTATTACACGCTGTTATTTACAAACATAACTAACTTTCAAGACCTTAAAAAATGCCTCAGCAATTGAAAAAGCAAAAGTGGCACTCGGGACTTAATACAATTTATATTCAGCGATTATTGGGGTATGTCTAACTCTATGATCATCGGTCTCCGTGCATTCCCAATAAGAGGTTCAGAACAGATAAAGTGAAAGACAATCATTTTCTCTTTGGATATTAAACATACGAAAAATATTTGAAAAAACTACACTGCTGAAAAAGTGTACTTGAAGCGAATTGTTGTTTTGAAGATGAGATGCTGCAAATTATATCTCCAATTTGCTATTTCCTTCCACGTATTTTCCTACTTATACAATTTGCTTTAGGTACATTAGCCCCGAGGTACGATAACTACTAAAGCAGAGTTTACTGTTCCAGTTTTATTGTTTATCCGATATTGTTGAAAGCACGTTTATGAAAATCGATAGACTTTGAACTCGCTTGAACACACTTAGATTACGAAATGCCAACTATGAAACTATCTCGTAACGTTTGAGAGGTACTTGCCACTTTTATGATCCAGTTGCATGTCTTGAAGTTATTAATGTTTCCAACAATGCTGTATGGTAAATACACGAATTAAAGCCACTTACCTTGACAAATGGGTTTTGTTCGACTGCTTATAAAATTTGTTTGGGACATTGATGAAATATGAAACCAGCAGCAATGCTTTATTCATTTATATATATATATATATATATATATATATATATATATATATATATATATATATATATATATATATATATATATATATATATGCTACTGCTTTCAGATGCGATTCAACAACAAACCCTATTCAGCTACGATCTTTGTTGCTGAGTTCAAGGTCACATGATGTTGATAATCAAACGTAGTAGATACGTCATTGAGATATATCAATACATCACATATGCAAATCTGGTTAAGTTCATCCCAGCTTTTGGCAAACTTTATCGTACATGTTTGATCATTTAATATTCATTTCAGAATATGTATTCATACAGACGAACAAACAAACGGGCAACGGAAAAAAAATTGCCACCATAAAGGGCTTAAATACCAGCATAGCTAATAATGGCCTTCTGCGTTCTGAAATAAATTTTCAAGAAAATTCCTCATATGCTGATAATTTATAGCTTTGGTATTTCCATGGGCATTTGATTGTACCATGTCCTTGAAAATGAAATGATATTGCACAAAGAACTGGTCTGTTTTATGTCATGAATATGAGTTACTGAATGTTATGATTATTATGAGAAGACTTGAGCAGGAATGATTATTATACATACGTTTTGCAAACTAATCATAAAAGTCAGATGTGCAAATATTTGCAGCTAGTTGTGCATGATGAATTTGAGTAGTGTCAGCATACATAGGTTTTAATACCACTTTGATCCAATCTACCAGTCCTATTGCATGAGGCATTTGTCCAGTGTCATTCTTCCCAATGATACATACACATGAAATATTGTCATTTATATTAGAGTAAATATTGGTGGCCAGTTACTCATTTGGATCGTGTCTTAAGACGTAAGTATACTGCATATTTATTTTACGCCATACTAAAATGTTTTGCAGCCTGGTTGCAATGAGGAGACCAATCTCATAAAAAATGTCAAATTCATGTCACTTATAACGTTATACTGGTAATTTTGGACCATATGAATACTATTTAGGCTATCCCGAAATCATTTTTCCTACAATGCGAACGTTTCTTCAGTACATTTATTGGCGTTTCCATAGTGAGTCTTCATTCTGGTGGATTGTGATAGTTATGACATATTTAACTTCACAGCTGCATTCATTCCTGTATTGCAGATATCATATTACATTTTTCAGTGATTTACTTCTAAAATAATTGTTTTTTATCGGGATAAAATGTGGTTTGTATATCTATATCTTTCTTTGCTGTTTGTGATTTCCTATCGATGTGTCTTTCCTCTTAACATGTCCCTTAGTAAAAGTACTGGGTTAATCCTATCTTTGGATCAATGGTTAATATCAGCGATTCACAAATGTTATTATCTACATGCTTTCTTTAATGACGGACGGTATCATACCTTTACTTCCAGCAAGGAGAGATTCGAAATGGAGGTGATATGGGTTCGTCGCCGAGTCTTTTCTTGCAGACGTTACATTTATTTGACTTTGATGATGATCTTGCCTTCCTAGTGCGATTCTGGCACTGTGACACGAGACAACAAGCATTGTCTTTGTAGAAAAGTTGAGACATAAGAATATAAACTTTAACATTGATAAAGCCAAGAGTAACATTTTTTTCATACATCTGCACAGAATGCATACGAGGCACCAAACTACCGACTCCAAAATCCAACACTCCACTCTGACATACAATGAGAACACAACAAGCGTTCCACTCTGACATACAATGAGAACACAACAAGCGTCATACTAAGATTTATTATACGCTCACTTTTTTCCCCGTTAACTTTACATTGTCAGAATCGTTCAATATTACCCGATACTGAATTCAAGCGACAATACACATATAGCATTCACGTGCATAAAGGAACTACTTTCTATTGTAAACAAACAATCGACGAAGACGCCAGCACTTTTGATTTGTACACAAATCATTGTTACGGATTTAGGCTAGCTACATTATATAACAGAAGGAAGATAAGGTCCTATCAAATAACATACAAGTGACAAGTCATATACTCTCTTCTTTAGCTGGTGATAAGAATGGCAAAATATACTAACAGTTTTACATCCTGAATTTCCTGAAAATGTATTTTCTTAATTCTGCAAATCCGAATTAGATGAGCCATATCATAGGTTTACAATCTGGATTACACATTTTGAAATTGTGCTGTAATTTCGATGATAAGTGCATTTACATCCTCCTTACTGCATTCAAAATGAATAAGAATTAAATTCCATAGCGGCTTTTTGATCATTGCAATTTTAAGACTTCATATTTTTCCCACATTATGATTTCAAACATTCAATGACAGAAATAGAAACACATTTGCAGATGTAAACATGCTTCTCCCGCGCCACTTCAATCCGATGTATTTCATGTATAATTTGCACAGATGAATCCAGTCCAAAATCACAAACTTTCGTCGAATCGAAACAAAATACCAAAATATATTCATGCCAGATCAAATGGAAAAGTTGCAATGCGCATTCATTCACAATATGACTGCAAATTTCAATTTTTACTAGACACGCCATTTCCTTTCGAAAGTTATGTCGAGCGAGCGACTAAGTTCAAATTTATCTGGGCGGAGTTATGTGCGCATTAATAAAGATGTCATTGTGTAATGACAAATCTGCGCTTGTGTATTTAGTTTGGAATACGGCATTAATTCATTTACGTTGTTTCTTGTAGTGTATTTTGTTTATATAATTAAGGCTTAGGTAGAATAAAAAAAAATGAGCATATAATAAAAAGGTTACTGCATTCGTATGGGAAAAGATGAGCTCGTTTTGTCGGAAGGATATACTGCACTCCCAAGGTCGTGCATTATTCCATCCCAAAACTCATTCATATTTTCCCATACAAATGCAGTAACCTATAAATACGTAATATGAAGGAAGCTAACGAAACGGATATAAGAACCGCCATATGCCTTTTTAATATGATGGTGGGAAACGGTCCCAGCAGTGGTTAAAAGACATGTCACGGTTTGCTTTAGTCTAAAATCGAAAAAGTAACAAACATTGCCGTAAATAAGCAGACAATAATTGTCCTACATCATTTCCACAACAATGTATCACTAGGAAATCTTGAGTATCCTCAAAGGTTTATACAAACATTTGTGTCTTATATGTTGTAACTTATGTATTTAGAAAAGTTGAGAATAATAAAGATGGCCTCAGGCTCATAGAATAAATATTGCAAAAGAAAACAAAGCGGACATAACCAATATTTTGATAAATCTGAAGGTTTTCCAAAACCATTTAATAACAGGATAGGAGGTGGCCAACTAAAATATGCTGCTAACAAAAAATGTTAAACAAAACATAAGAAAATCATATATTAGTCTGTGGGTAAGAATCGAAGATAATTTGTTTTTCAAAGTGACACATGTCTCGAAATCAAACGCTCTAAAGACAACAAATGATAATTCTAAAGCAGCATCATATTTCAAACATAAATCTCCACATTGTATGATACATAAGTTCATGAACTACTCATTCGCTTGTTATTATTTATAATACATATTTTTAAATATTTTAGTTAGCTTTTGTATTTGATATCAAGCAGTGGTGCTAACATCTCAGGCAAATATGAGGCAAGAACGAATCCCATTCGGATATCCTAATATATATATATATATATATATATATATATATATATATATATATATATATATATATATATATATATATATATATATATATATATATATATATATATATATATATATATATATCTATATATCTATATATCTATATATATATATCTATATATATATATATATATATATCTATATATATATATCTATATATATATATATATATATATATATATATATATATAGATAGATAGATAGATAGATAGATAGATATAGATATATATATATAGATATATATATAGATAGATAGATAGATAGATAGGTATAGATATATATATATAGATATATATATAAAAATAGATATATATCTATATATATATAGATATATATAGATATATATATAAGCGCCTCTCTCTCCCTGCTCCCTGCCTCTCCTTTTATTCCTTCTCACACTCCATCGTCCGCTTCTCTCTATCGCAATTGTTTCACTGACGTGCTTTGTTTGGAAAGGAGTAGTTCAACCATTCAGGATCTGTGAAACTTAATTTCTCTCGCATACATTCAATGCCCGTCTGCACTGAAAGTCTGAGTCAATTCAGTAGGCTATCCAATATCGCAAATGACAAACATTATAACAATGTATGCATATCTTTACAATTTTAAAGAAACACACCAACGCTATACTTTAACACCAATAATGTTAACGTTTTATTAGTTATATAAAGTATATGTTATGCTATGAAAAAAAAAATGGTGGACAGTGTTATATTCAAGTTTGCTAATAATCGAGTCAAGACTCATCTGAATACTGAGAGTAGGCATTTCGGTTTGAATTAGGAGATTATGCTGAGACAGATATAGTCCTCCCCGAAATATGAATGATCTGAACGTCGATTTACAACTGATTAAACCATCTAATAAATCACAAACCAGAAGACTAAGGTCTGGGGATTTGTTCTCTCCTTGTTTCTTTTATAATGTACCACAGTGAAGCTGTCAGACAGAATGATAACTTCCTTTCCAGACAGCTTTCAGTGCCGTAATTAAATAGTTTTCACTATTGTTTTAATCTCCAAGAGACTGATGTGTACATAATGTGGAACGTGAGTGATCCTTATTTCCCCACTTCCTGCTATCATATGCCATTGGAAACTGCCCTAGTGATCAAGGAACGGGCCTTCTGGACTGATGTCCCATATCCTGGTCCCTGCTGTGTATAAAAGGCCGAGTTCTTAGAACTTGGACATCTACATCGTTTTATTTTTGGTCACCTGTTTCCAAACTTCGTCCACGTGACAGCTAATGAGGAGAATTAACACCAATGACGATGACATCAGTGCAGCATTGTGATAGTCTTTAAGAATAGAGCAAGTGTAGAGCAAGGCATGTCTTTTTGACTTTTGTGAATTTATTATTATTGAAGTGGCATGTGAGTGTTGTGAGGCACCATCTGTAACTGTAATGTATGACCGAAATGACCATCGTTGTACTGTGGTTGCGTTAGCTTGCTGACAAATAGCCATGGGTGCCACAAAGTCGTGTCTATAGTCTATTGCAACCATACCATATTCTGAACAATTTGTTGCATGCCACCAAAGGACATCAGGACCATATATACTGACCGAAGATTTTGACATTCACAGGAATGCAACGTATCCGTGATCTCAGTATCAAGAATATGTTTCTACAGCTCATGGGATACCTATTTTAATCAACACGGAGTAATTGCTAAGGTATGCAATTAAGTCAGACGTGAGGTTGCATCAATAAACAAGGGAGTAAGGCAGTGAGTCAACCAGACATCGATGTATGTTTGAATGTTGTCTTTGCTTGGCCGATGTGTCAATGGAGTTGCGAAGCTTGTACACTGCCAGTAATGATGTTGGAGGAGGACTGTAAAACTTTCTTGATCGATGTAATGAGCGCTGATGTTACTATGGATTACAACTAATCGTATAGGGATAACACATCTTGGAAACTGGTGCCCTTGTACACAGATCAATGAGGTGAAATGGACAAATCATGTGAAGCATAGCTGGTGAACCCTGCCAACATGCACAACAAACTAGACTCTACAGTATGTCTTCATTCAGATTCATGATTTAATGTACTGTCAAAGATCTTGCTTGACATCTAGCAACCCTGACAGCATCATAGCTGCAGCTGGTATCAAATTGATAAACTACGATGGATCTCAGTGGAGCAGATGTTGTACATCATTGGTCACCGGGTCAAAATGGGGCCGTAACAATGGACCGCCACATACCGATAATTGCCAGAACAACATGCGTTCGCATGGGCCATAGACTGTCATATCCATGATGGCAGTGAGCTAATATGCGTCCGTCATGGCATTGGTCCGATACTGACCCGTCATGACATAATATCGACATGGTTCCATCATGTCAAAGATCTGACACGAATAATTAATGACACTAGGCTGACATGGATTTTCGTGGCAATTTACCAAACGGGTTCAACATGGCATCAGGTTTATACTATTTTATAGTGGTCGTCCTGTCTTTCGTGCATTTGCTGGTGTTCGAATACAGGCACGGAGTATATTATATTGTATCGTATTAAATGGTTCTGTCCTGCGTTTGTCGATGTCATTTTGGAGTCAGTATTGACAATAGCGAATCCACCTATGATGCCACTGTTGGCCTAGACAGATCATCATTCCAAACAGGAATTGGCCTTATTGGTACTGCTGAGAATATGTATTCTGACTGTGAATGCAAAGGTTGGGCCCATGATCATGTGACCTATTTGAGCTTCCTATGGTGAGCTATCCACTTTCAAAATGTTTGCCAGTATGTGTATGTGTTTGTGTGTGTTACGAGCAATGATTTATTTCTCCTACGAAAAGGAATCTTCTTATATTTACGTTTAATGCGATTAGGTTTTCTACCAATCAGTTATTATTGGAATATATGGGCGAATGTAAGTTACGTAATAGTGTATGTGTGTGTTTGTTTATCTGTGTGTGTGTGAGAGAGAGAGAGAGAGAGAGAGAGAGAGAAAGAGAGAGGTGCGGAATTGGTCAGGAAAGAATACAAACACTTTACCTTAATCTTTGATGTTTCTTCCCTTGCCTCTATTTAAATTACTTTTTTCTTTATGCGACTCTAATTATACTGTATGACAATTAGAATGGTCAAATATATTAAGGATGTAACTGATTGGTAGAAATATAAGATTCCTTTTCGTAGGAGAAATAAATCATTGCTCGTAACACACACAAACACATACACACAAAAGGTGGTATATGGAACACCTTCACAAATGCACTAGATACATGTGCTGTTTTGAAACGTGATATTAATGAAAAAAGCAATCATAATCTTTCTTTATTATTTAACAATATACATGGCGCTGAGATTGAATGTTGGACTAGACGGGAAGCAATCAATTCAACGCTAAGCGAATGTAATTCAAGGTTTAGTATTTGAATGAAATGCATTAGAAAATCATACACAAAATAAATAGCCAAGTATACAGTTGTATGTATGTATGTATGTATGTATTTATGTATATATGCATGCATATATGTATGTATGTATGTCTGTATGTATGTATGTATGTATGTATGGATGTATGTATGTATGTATGTATGTATGTATGTATATATCAGCCAACCCAAAACTGCGTAGATAGTGATTTCTGGAATGAATTCATATTATCGATGTGTTCTTTGTAGACAATATTGTTCTTTACTCACCTGTGTGCATATTCGGTACATATCGATATATCTCCCATCTCTTGAGGAATCGTTGCTTCAATACTCCTCTTGGTTATATATATGGACTAGCAATTTTATTGAATTTATTTACATTTTAATATCGTACTATTAGTACAGCAGTAGATATAGCAATGCTGAAACCTGCCGATATCGCAAAGAGAATTGTATCCTTGACAGAAAGATATCAACCAAGAAATATTGCATCTGTATTTGCCGGGTTTGATAACAGGTGGATATTTGATAGAAACGCTTGCTAGTGAATTTCTCTGCCACATGTTTATATTATCTGCATCTGCCAAAACAATTAAATCCGAGCTTGCTTCGCACAAGCGTCTAAAGATTATAAGATTATAGTTTCGTTTAATATTCAGTTTTTAAAGCTAAATATATCTTCGGAATCTCCGCAGCACGTTTAGGATAGTCTCACCAATCAGACGCATACACATTTAATATCACTGCCAGATAATATATTTCAGAAGATATGGAAGAAAATCATCACAACATCAGTGTCTGCTTAGAAATTTAACAAAATAACAGAAATACTGTAACATACTATGAACTATAATCCACTGCGAGGTAGTTCATATGTCGATCTGCCCACTAAAATAAAAATCTCATAATGTGGTGTAAATGTTAGAAATAGTGACAAATTTCCAGCACAAGATCATCATTAAGGAGTATCGAATTATATAAGTCATGTTAACAATCTCAATTTTAACGAGATTATCTGTCCAGTCGCTTAAGTCAAACTCGAAAATTTGAATAGCAAAATAAATATAAAAATTCAACCAATATACAATAGCAAATATGCATGTCAGTAGACAATAAACTTGCTGTTTTAAAAAATGTAATTACGCGTGGACAGAACGCTTTAACGGGCTAGTCGGAGGACAATACAAAAAGCATCAGGACACACATCTTTCTATTTCAAGCGGTTGAATGGCTGTAAATCTCAACAGGTTCTCGATAGACAACTCGAGTATAGCTCTAACGTACAGCGAATATCTACACGTTACGAAGATTTCAAAATATTACAATTCACAGACACAAGATTAAAGTGCCTTTTATAAAATATGTAGATTTCTAGACTATTTTACTTCCAGTGATAGGATCAACAAATAATGCTCATAAATCTTCGGCAAGAAATATTCAAGAACATATTCCTTCCGGATTAGCGTATGAAGTCGTATATGCTGCTGAAAAATGTTTTTCAAAATCAATAAAAGTTCATCATGGGGCAGATCCTACTTTCTGACATCTGAGAAATCGTATCCATAAGATTGATTTTATCCTGATGTTAATCGCTAAGACAAAAACAATGAAATCGCTAACAATAAAACAAGAAGCTGCTTTTAATACAGCAGAAATATGCCGTATATGCGAGGGGCGCTTTTGCCTCAAGATCATGTTAAAGATCACTGTCTTATTACTGGATAGTATGGCGGTCCAGCACATAACAAATGTAATTTAAAATATACCGCACCAGATTTAATCCCTGTTGACTTTCATAATTTCAGAAGATATAACGCTCATATTATGGTTGAAGCCTTCGGTAATAAAGATATAATAAACCGCCTGAAAATTAATAGCAACGATAAAGTAAAATGTATTCCGACGAAAACTTAAATGTATCTGTCTATAACACTCTGCAAGATAAGATATATTGATAGTCTGCAGTTTATGTCGCTAGATGAGATAGAAAAAGGCTGCGATAAGTTTGATAATTTGACTGAACGTTTCGGTGAAACTGCTAGCAGTTTATTGACACGAAAAGGTATCTTTCCTTATGAGTTTCTTAATGATTGGAGAAGATTTGATTAAAAAATGTTTATCTGACAAATATAAGTTGTATTCTCGGTTAAATCTTGAGAGTGTTAGTGATGTTGATTATGCCTAAGCTCGATCGATATGGGACTCGTTTGGCTGTAAAAAGTTGGGACAGCATCATGATTTGTATTTTATCACAGATCTACTATAACCGGCAGATATATCTGAAAATTTAAGAGATGTCAGCGCTGATAATTACGGACTCAACCGGGCTTGGTATTATGCGGCCCCCGGACTAAGTTGGGAAGCATTATTGAAATATAGCAAAATAAAACTGGAGTTGTGAACAGCCCCAGATATGTTCAACTTTATAGAACGTGGAATCCTAGGCGAACTAAGCTTCATGACAACAAAATATGCCAAGCTAATAATAAATATCTAACTGACTATAATAACAGAGCACCGTCAAGTATTAGTGTAGTCTATCTTAATAACAACCACCTGTATGACTATGCCATGTCAAAGTATATGCCGTATGGTGGGTTTAGGTGGATCAGTGAAAATTAGTTTTTCATAAAAACTGTTAAAATAGTAACAGCGGGATGCGAGAATGCTCATGTTAGATATTTTGCTGAAGTTGATCTTGACTAAACTGCTGAACTTCATGATAAGCATCATGAGTATCCCTTTTATCCAGAATCCATGTTTATCGATTACAGTTTATCAAATGATGAACATAGAAACTAGTAGCAGGGTAAAACTGTTGTAAACATCTCTGTTGTTCATAAAACTAGTTAATAAGCTGTTTCACAAACAGAGATACGTTTTGCATTACAAAAATCTTAAGCAAGCAGTTGATCACGGACTTGTCCTAAGAAAAATTGATCGTGTGTTAAACTTTAATCAATCACCGTGGATCAAGGGTTGTATTGGCTCAAACACAACACGACGAGCAGCTGCAAAAACAGAATTGGAGAAAACTTTTCAAGCTTATGAATAACAGCGTCTTTGTCAAGACCATGGAAAATATCAGAAGGCGAGTCAATATTTAGACCGTCCATAACGTGGAACGTCGTAATAAACGTGTAACATCTGATGATTTTGTCAATATGAAAATATTTAATGGAAACTTGCTAGCCATTCAACGAAGAAAAACAAATCTAAAGTTAAACAAGCCAGCTTATGTCGGTATGGCAAACTCTGAAAGACGCTGATTTGCTAATTTCATTACGATTTTGTTAAAGATAAAAGGCCTGATGCAGAGCTGCTATTTACAGTTACTGACTTGTTTATGTACAAGATAAAATCTGATGATATCTATAAAGAGTTTTATGATAACCGAGAGCTGTTTGATCTTTCAGATTATCCCAAAGCAACAGATTTCACTTTCATGATAATAAAAAAGCAATATCATAAAGTTCATCGGAGTGCGTAGTAAAATGTACTGTCAAAAAGTACCTGAAAATAAAGTTAAAATACGTTCCAATGGAGTCAAAATAAATATAGTCGGTAAGGTAATAGGATTCAATAACAATGAGGCTGCTCTAGACGGATTTTCTAATTATGTTGAAATGATAGTAATAAGCTCAAATTGACATAAAATTGAGACTGATGTTATTATAAAATTTGGTTTTTGTAATTTTAATGATAAAATATACTGCTCTGATGAGATCAATACATTTGCATTAGGATATAAAAAGTATGATGTTGACTTTAGCCAACTGGATTTATATGATTGGTTATTACAGTAAATCGCTAGCGATTCATTTGAATTCTGTGTGAATGTTGTGTATTGTGGAGTGCAGGGCACTCTAATTTTGTGTCAAATATAAATATAAATCGCTAGCGATTTCCATTAAAAACCACAGTAGTTAGCATAAAGGGGCGTATGCAAGTCAAACCCTATTTTGTCCGACGTTTATGATGATTAAATGATAGGTACTCACGTGGCAAACCAATAATGAAATCGGCTCTGTTGCCCAAGCAAGTTGTTTTCATATGTTGTTTAAAATAAAATGAGTGGTCAGGGAGGTGGTGATCATGATGTCGTTCTATTAAAAAACAGTGTTTTGGCTTAGATACCACCTTTATGCTAACTAATATTATGGCCAGGTTTATATTCGCAAAGATTTAGCGGGAGTTATATTTGCCATTCAAATGGCTATAGTTTGCATTGGGGATAACTAGATTTCGGGAAAACTCCTTTGTCACCTTCCATTTTCATTTTGTTTCTATATGGCTGACTGTTTGTTTTTGTTGGGGTTTGATTGTTTTTTTGTTTTTTTTTGTTCTGGTTCTTTTGTTGCTTTGTTGTTCTTATTTTCAGTTGGAGAGCGGTGGAATTTTGCGAGAAATGGAAGCACACTACAATATCACTGCCTTTGTATGATCCAATACATAGTGTGGACGAGATTTTGTCTAATTTACATTTATGGCAGTTCATATATATCGTCCATAGTCCATTGAGCTAAGCGTAGATATAACCCTGACGGAATTTATACTGGAACAAGACTTGTACATCATGAGAGCCCCTATTTTGATGCCTGTATACAATTTTGCATTGAGACGACATATCACAGTTAAAACTAATTGAAGCCTGTTTACTACTGCTTAGATAGAACGATAAATTCTCACATACGGCGTATGACCTTATCAGTGCATAGGTGATTCATTCAACTGATTATATGTAGGACACTGTACTTGTATTTCTGTGTCTCCAGTTTATTTTATCTGTGATTTTATCCTAGCCAATTATGACTTAACGCAGTTTGGTAGATGAATTGAGGCTAGTTGTTGTATGTCTATAGAGATGGATTTTTTGAGGCAAACGAACATGAAACGGAGTCCATTGTAATTGATTTACCGTGGATATGAAAAACTATCCAACTGTGTATAGGCCATTAAGCAATCTGACTGCCTTCATTTGGACTTCTACATCAAAGATGACAAGTTTGAGACAGCAGTTCTATCCACTAACGATGTCCATATTCGTCTTTGGTGTTGAGGCTGCATTTGGGTATGCGTGCGTTTATCTTTCCTGATGCCTTCTTTTAGTACATAGTTAGGCATCATCGGTCGGATAATAGCTCTCTCTCTAGGAATGGATTGTTCAGCAAATGAGATGATTTGGAAGATCTTTAATGCTGTGTTTTCTTGTTTATAAAGAATATTTGCCAATCAAATGATTCGGTCGCATACTGTTGCAAATTTATTTTTACCTGATAATATATTATTTCGGAAATAAAGAGTATGTCATTCATATAAGTCCACTTATTACAATAGTTTTTTTATAACTGGAAACCTGGATTAGTATTATAATTTTGTGGCCCATTGAATGGTAAAATAACGCGTTTTTAAAAGGGCAGATATTGATCTTTCGATTAGGTCTATGCTGCAGAATGTTGTTAATGAGTAACGTGTTTGTCTTTCACCTACGTCCTTCAATGTTTACTTAACAGCACAAATGCATTTGTTTTCATGTTACACCTAATTCTTTTAAGAAGTCATTAACTCCTTTGGAGCGATATTTTTTAAGCTATATATATATATATATGTATATATATATACACGCTAAGGAGAAGGCCCCCAGTGGCCGAGTGGTCTAAAGCGCTCTCCGTTACGGATCACTGACATCTCACCTCCTTCTGCGTGGGTTCGATCTCGGATTCGGCTAATATGGGTATGTGAGAAATCTTGCCAGTAGCTTCTCGTGGGTCGGTGGTTCTTTCCGGGTTCTTCCTCCACCATTAATACTGGCCGCCATGTATGGCCTATTGTCTACTTAACAAAATGGCATTAAACCCTACAACAACAACAACTACGATAACAAGAAACTCTGTTTTCATTAGATAATGAACAATAAGTGGTTTGCAGAAAGTCTACAAATAGTCTCAGTTTAAAGATTTATTAGAATGCACTGTATGATTATTCTTTGCGTGTTGACTGTCTGACTTGCAAATTACATGTCAATTTAAATTTATAAATAATTCATCTCTGCATCATTTCAATCTGTATCGTTATGTGCTTAGTATTAAAAGTGTGTGTACATTATGTGCGTATTAGAATCACATATGTATGTGTGGAATAAGCAATGACGTCAGAACAGAAATCTCATTCTACTACATAACGTCATAGCACGTCGAGAGACATGTAAAATGCAGACTAGAATGGACAACATGCTCGAGAAACTCACTGAATAAAGTCAGATTGATTTTTCATGTTGTAAAGGATTGAACGAAGAGAACTCAGACGACGTGAGGAGATCTCTAGCAATTATGGTATGTCTTAGAAATGCATTGGAGACCAGAGGAAAAAATAAGAGTTATATGTATTATTTGTGACACTATCTATATGAGAGCTTTTGATGTTTCTCATTGTCGGCTTTCATCAGCAAATTGGAACTAGCACCAACAAAAGCATCAATTATTGATGACTTTCGCTTAGCAGATCACTCCTAATACTGTGCAGCCTTTGAACACATATTCGTTTATAATAGCTGTAATGTAATACACTACGTGCGGAACAATTTGGGCCTAATTGGCCTTCACCTGCTTTATTTCCTCTCATTGTTCTGCTACTGATATACATTTTTTTATCAATTCACTTAGTTCTTAACCTGCACCACACTACCTCCACAATTAGCGTCAATCGTGTAATAATGGGTTTTCGCTAATGCTTCAATGGTTGCATCTCCGTGTATACAGTTTCATCTGTATTTTTTGGATAAGCGACAAATGTCAAAACAGCAAACGTAATCCCCTGCATTAATGAACATCAACAGTAACTAAGAATGCTGCTTAACTTAAGCACCACAATGAAATTTTCTTGCAGAAAGTAAAACGTGCCAGTCTAAACCACTTTATTTTAGAACTTTCAGATTGTTGAATTTTTCCGTCATTACTCCTTTATAAAGTCGATCATGCGACCATTTTGGCTCTGATTTGTTTTACCTTAAAAAAGGATTTTTATCACACCAGCCCAGCTTAATATTTTCAATCATTACCAGACAAATATTTCTCTATTCAATTATGCTAGATTAGTCTTATGGTCCACATTTCACGTAATGACAATTTTAGACCAAGATCAAATGTTTGAACAATTCGAACAACTCTTTGCAAAGTTCGTTACGAATGCCACTGTATTAGCAAAGTTAAGACAAGCTTTTGTCAGAAGACAACCCTCTCGTCCGTAGCGCTATTGGCATATACTCCTCTTCCGGAAGTCGTAATAACGGATGACTTAATCAAAAGGAATGCTATTTTCGTCCATAACTGTTTCAGCCTAAGTTGACTATATGTTCTTCTAACTACACTAACTTCGTCAATTCCATTATCTTTGGGAATTGCGTGCCTATTTGAGTGTGCACGCTATTCGATATGCTATAGAATCCGATCGCTGTTTCTGCATGCTCTATTGTTCACTGCCAATAAGAATATTGTGTCAACACATTTTTTGGAGAAACCCTAAAAAAGATTTTCAGTGAAACTATTTATTGCGAATACACACACATATATCTGATATGGCCACTCGGCTGTTTATTTCCGCCGTGATTGCATCGCTCTTTGATGATGGATATTACCAAACATATTTGTGGTCTAGCGAACAGGCGTCTGTATAAATTATGACGCATATATTTTAATATTCGGCTTAGATTATTTCAATAACATTGTGTACCATATAGAATCATGATAAACAGTGGGGAACAGAATATTAGCTCTGAGTCGAATAAATGTTTCAAAATGAATATTTGCACAATATCCATTTGCAACTGAATAATGTACAAGTGTTCTTCATCGCCCTTTTAAAATTGCTGCATAGTTTTATTTTACACGAAGTTTTTGTCTAAGGAGCACAGAGTCTCTAAGTACGAATTCTTAATATTAATCATAATGAAAACATTTATAAGTTTCAATTTCTTGAGGACACCATTCGATGATGACAATGACGATGCTAGTGATGATTGTTTACTAATAGAACAGTGTTGATTTCTTTTTGTTTGATTTATTAAATATACCCCTCTAAATATCAGTACATGTTGACCTTAACGTGTTGCATATAAAGGGTTGTTTTACTGATATTTCATTTCATATAAATTCGTCAAAATTGGCGATTTACTGTCTCACTTGTTTATATTTCAGAGTTATTCAGCAAAGAAAAATATATAATTATACATATGAATATTTACATGTGATTCTTTTACGGAGAACGTGCAAAAATGTTTTAAAATATACAGTAAACGGTATATTTTGGAATGTCATCTCAACCCATCCTGTTCTTTAAGTCTCGGTATCCATACATAGACTTTTGAAAAGGTTTGCACTTGCACCTGCCTGGATCTTGCCGTAAAGTTATGTAAATTTGAAGGGGGATGTAAATATAAATACTTAAGTCCCATTAGCGGAACACCTATAATCACTTATGAATGTCGTAAGTAAGAACGAAATAAATTCTTAGGCGTAAGTTGTTTTGTGAAAAAGTGCGATACTCTTGTGATAGATTACTCAGCTTGAATATCATATTGTTATAGTTTATATCGTTGTATATTTTTACCTTGACTTAAGCAATCTTCGTCAGCATTTATGTTTACTCAGCGTTAAACATATATAGTCTGACTCCGAAATGCTGATGTTATTTCCAAGTAGAGGATAATTACTATAAGAGGTCCGGAAGAAGGAATATTTTAAAGGTGGCCATGAGTGAAGCAGGACGAGATCAGCATTTATGTGTGGCCTCTTAAAGAGTTTGTTGGTCGTAGCAAAACATCAGACCAGCCGTCACGGCTCCATAATTGGTCATATTGACGATATTCTTGCAGGCTGGTACGTGTTTGAGATGTTCCTGATTGAGATTTAATGACCTGCATTTTGTACGGCTGCTGCCAGGCGCTATTACATGTACGTGTACTTGCGTATGTGTCCTCATTTTCCTCGCTAGCCGTCTCTTTAGTCGTTCAGACAACTACAGCCAAGACTAATTATTTTGCTTATGTTGGATCGGAAATCAGAACTTATGTACCAGGCTCGGTGTCGGAGACTAGTATTCTAGAACAATAAAAACCTCACCATCAACAAAACAGTGGTAAATAGGATGATGTTTAGCCCTTCCTACGTGTTTGGCAGTTGACTGGCTCACGGCTAGTTGTCTGAACATTCTTTAGCAGAAGTGTTAAGACTCAGTGAACTGCCGAAACAGTTCGTGGTCGTCTTCAGGACTGATATAACCTTTTCTTCGGTTAAATTTAATATCTTAGTGAAGACCAGGAGGTCTGCGTGCACATTTTGAGGATCTACGAAGATCAGCTGGCTTTCGACATTACGACTTTAACTTACGGCAACGGAAACTTGCACGTGAGTGCAAAATATCACGAAGTACTCCCATTTACGGCGATATAGATTCAAATTGCGTCCACATTGGTATTTCATTTAGTTTTCATTTGCATTTATGCAAGTATTATAAGGCTGTATGCTCAATAGAATGACACATAATGAAAGTGTTTTCAAATCTCTGAGAGCCGAGAGGCTAAGAGCACGGCTAAATGTTCTAAGAGATCTTTCTAAGATATTGATAGAAGAAAGAATAGAGCGGGATGAAGTAGCAGTAAGCTGAGAGCACATATATGCTATCAATATTAATCTCTAGAATATCCTGTCTCTGCTCAACTAAATTCACGAGACTAACAACATACATGACACTTGGCAACTGCCATCTGACTTCTCGCCAACGTCAGCGCTCTAATTCCAGTAGTATGATTATTAGTACTCTTGTGTAACGATAACCTGCAATGATGCTGGTGGCCACAACAAAATCCTCAAACATTCAAGAAGTCACAACCTGATATGGCGGTCTTTCTTCAATGGATAAAAATCAATAACTGATCTACTGCACTAGTGTCATCGGAACGCTTGTTGTGAAGGTTGTTACGGTACTGCCAGAAGCCACAGGGTGCATCATCTCTTGGCCACTAAATTTCCCCAAAATTGTAGCCAATTAGTGCAAGAAATCTATAGACGCTCATTAGAACCATCGGCGGACCTCTAATGCTCCCCGTGTGCACAGAGATTTCATGTTGAAGGCATTCATAGCATTTGCAAGCAGCGACAGCCACATTTTCTTGTAAAGTAGTGGTGAGAATTAATGACAACGGTTCGTGATGTCTCGCTGTTGATCTTTGAATCAGATCATGGGTGTGCTAGATGACAACGTCAGGACGGGCAAGAGTTTAAGTGGTGACGGACTGATTGTTCGGCCGCACAAGTACACACTTTGACAATCAAGACAGGCCTCTACTGCTTTCGCATGATTGACACACTTCTAGAACTTGCGATTATACTTGGGACTAAATAAAGACTGATGATGGTAGGTGCTTGTCATGTCTTGTATTCTAGAGACACAACCTTCGACCTTTCGGTGCACAAGGCTCTCTTTGTCTTGCGATGTTATCAGCATATCCCCGTCCACATTGCGAGGAGTCGTTCTTACATCTTATCACACAATTGACTTTATTATGACCATACCATTTATTAGCCTGGAGTTTAAGTGGCTGCAGTGTGGAACAATAACGAACTTAATGTCAGTTCGGTGATTTATAGCACGAACCAATTACGGACTTCATGCGCATGACATGAGCATTTAAGGAGGCAAAACTGAGAACATTCCGCCACAGGTGCACAACAATAAGTGAAAACTTCGTTATTCTACACCCGAATGGTCTATAGGTTTTAGATAGACGATTATTTGAGTGAAGACCACTGTGCGGCCTGCATGTATCAGAGGGAAGAAGACACCCCAGTCAATCATTAGATACGTCGATAAAACTAATGAATGGTTCCACATGGAACGCGAGGTTGTCCAGTATAGTTTGGGGTTAGTTTCACACGTTCGTCCTAGACGATGGTACTGGCCTACTGATTTTTTACACTCCTGTTAAGTTGCTACGATTTGGGGCATACTTATTTTCAAACAGAACACATTACCGTAAACGCTTTAAAGGTTTGAATATAAAGGAATAATGCAAATAAGCAGCTCTACGGTATGGTCTAAACATGTCCCCAGATTCACTTTTAGATGGGTCTCTAAGTTTGCGGGTCGCAGTTCACCACTGATTTCACCCACACACCATCTGTACCTTTAATGAAAAAAAAATCTTGTCTCACTTCAATAATTTCGCTGGTGCCTACAAGGTTTATTCTCGGAATAGCCTTTCCTTTCGAATTTCACTAGTACAATCCTACTGTTTTTTATTTATTTCATAGAGAAGAATCCGTACATATGATTGGGTACCATCCTCGGTCATTCTTATTCATGAGCAGCCTCATATCATACGAGACCTTTCTGCTCTTCTGTGTTGCCATGAATAAAATAGCTATGCCTTCTTTAACAATGATAATAAATGTGTCCGCTTATACACACCCACCACTAGCTGGACTTAAGAATTAGAAAATCCATTTGTGTAGAGTTGGCAATCAGGAGAATAGCGTGGGTCTACACCCATGGCAGCTAAAGCACTAGCCCATTCTTTATCACACCATGTAACAATATTGTTTTCTTTCTAGGTAGAAAGTGTTATTTCCTAATTGCTTATGCTATGCCTCAGAAGTATAGACAATGGCTATTATTGCCCACAAACTTTGCTTGTGTGACCAGGACAGTGATATTTTGAAATTTACCTATTTTCCAGAACTTTCCAGATAGATTCAGTGCTGAGTAGACTTGGAGTAACTTTTGGAACGTTTTAGAACGTTCCAATAATATAAATAGTAGCATAAAAACAGGAGCATTAA
This sequence comes from Sinohyriopsis cumingii, assembly GCA_028554795.2. Classification (NCBI taxonomy): domain Eukaryota; kingdom Metazoa; phylum Mollusca; class Bivalvia; order Unionida; family Unionidae; genus Sinohyriopsis; species Sinohyriopsis cumingii. The sequence goes on from JAPYKE020000169.1 coordinate 534,080, forward strand.
GCCCACCACTTCAGTTTAGTTCCAGCTGCCGAAGTGGATATATATCTGCATTTTTCTGAGATGGCATCAAGAGGCTGCAAGCATGCGGCAGACGCATTTTGCTATGTCTGCTAGCAAGTTATCAAGACAGGAGCGAAAAAGTACTCCGTGGAAGCATATGCTAAGATGTGCGGGCCTACAAGGCATATTTCGGCATGCCTGTTGGGGATCAAGACAAATCCTGGGCACCTCATTTCACCTGCGAGCACTGCAAAAAAAAACTTTGGAAGGTAAGATGGACAATTGTTGCTTGGAATTTTATGTTATAGCATTTGTTAGAAATGTTAAAATTGTAAAAGTCTTAAATTTAAAAATATTTTACAATTCTCAATGTTATTCACAGAATATAACACATAAAAATGTTGCTAGAATCTCTTACACATTAGTCATGGGTGAAATAAATTAATTATTTTAGATGGCACAGGGTGGAAAAGAGAGCCATGAAGTTCGCTTTCCCAATAATTTGGCTTGAAACAACTGACCACTCAAGCAACTGTTACATCTATAAGATGGAGCCTTCCAAACGTCGGAATAGCAAGAATGCACCTGCTATCACATATCCGGACCTTCCTTCATCCATCGCCCCGGTGCCACACTGCCCTGAGCTCTCCGTACCCACTCCTCTGGAGAGCGAGTAGCGTTCTTTAGAAGAGAGCAACAAGTCAGAGAGCGAGGAAGACTTTTTAGATCCAGATGACACTTTCAGAGGTGGAACTGAGGAGATAAACCCATACTACCCCAACCAAAAAGGCCTCAACGACTTGACCGGAGATCTTAGTCTAACCAACTCCAATGTCCAGCTTTTGATGTCTAGGCTCAAGCAGTGAAACTTGTTGGATGAAAGTGTGCAAGTCGCAGATCAGCCTTAGCGTCCCCAAGCTTTTTCCAGCTTCTTCACCCTTCGATATGGGTTCTGCTTCTGCCACAATGTGACCAGTCTGTTCGAGGCAATTTGAATCGCCTGTAACCAGCATGAGTGCCGCCTCTTCATTGACAGCTCATCCAGGACCCTCAAAGCCGAACTGCTTCATAATAAGAACAGGTACCAGTCACTTCCCCTGGTTCACTATTTGCACCTCAAATGGATTACAAAAGCATCAAAACCTTGCTTGACGCCTTGAAGCAAAAACTGGGCATATGAGTCATTGTGTGGTTTAGACTGTCAACACGTATAGTTACGGTATTTTTAGCACTCTTTAGTTGAACCTCTGGTGTCGGGTGAAAGACATGCTCTCGAGGGTTGGTAATCATTGATACGTTTTGGATGATTGTCATTTTTACGGGGTTTTCCATCAAGACATCCGATATTGTGAAGCCGCCATACTCACGTATGTCCTTTCACCCAATGTATTATCCTTTAAATGTTTAAATTTGTCAATCATGATATGAACTCCTGCTTTTAACATTGTTTCGGCTCACGATAATCATATACGCCTCAGTAAATTAAGCCCCCTACTTTATGAAGAGTAGAGAGGGACGTCCATAAATATGCAATGGTCTCCTGTGATCACCTCTTAATTCCAGTGAGTCTGATAACTATACTGAAGTTAATGGTGATACTCTGGTTTTCCTAGTTCCGACAGCGACAGGTAGAAGATGAGTCAAGAACACCAGAGCATGATTTAAAAGGGCATACACGAATATGTTGCACAAGGTGCCGATCTTGCTGGTGGGCGCTAGAAAGGGTGATAACTACGTGGCCGAAGATAGTACCGTAACCGAGTCATACATAAACAATTGATGTACTTTTGTATTTCTAATTCCTTTTCTACACTATTTCCTGCTATCACTCAAGACTTTGTGACGTATCCTAGTATGAGTCCACCTGCAGGAAAGACACTCAAGTAATTAAAGCGTCGATTACGGGAGACCATACCAGAAGCTAACCGCTGATAACATGTCACTGGGAATCATTTTTGCGAACCACCTGGAATTGCACACATTACCCGGCAGCAAGACTAGTATAGGCTGGTTAGGACGCATGATCAAGTGTTCCGCCAGAATAGGGTTTCAGGTTTCAATTTTATATGTAGTAATGTATTAAGATAGTAATAATAATAATAATAATAATGATAATAATGTTTTGTAATATAGGCCACTGGCCTATGATACATATCCATACATCATGCGATACAAAAAAGATGATATAGTGCGTAAGAAAGGAACATCGTATTGATAAGAAGTAATATACATAAAAATAATAATCATTGCATTTTTGGGGATATAGATGAGATACGAGTAGATACTGCACTTTAATCAAACAAACGGATTTAAGGGTAACCCTAAAACGTGTGTGTAGCAAGATTTGTGATATAGATCTATAGTCGTATGTAGTCATGGATAAAACGGATTCTCTAATCTTCACGTCTTTTATAGTAAACATTGCTAAATTAGTCATCAGAAATTTACCAGCATCATTGTGTATAAAGGACCTAATTTTTTCTGAAGTTGGATTTTTATATACAAAGCTGCGTAAGTATTTCTCCATATAGTAGACAAGCAGTAACGAAATGAAATTCATTTTCGATGTTAACATTACTAATTTGACATAATCTTTCCTCATAACAGTTACTTTCATATCTTCCTGTATTACGTCTGATTGGCAAGTACCTTACTCTAAGCTTAGTGATTTGGCAAGTACCCCACTCTATGCTTAGTGATTTGGCAAGTACCCCACTCTAAGCTTAGTGATTATATAACAAAGATCGTTATCTCCCAACAATTAAATATATTGTTGACAAGTAAATTATGCTACCCATTGACTTATAGAAGCGCAGTCTTTCCGTCGACTTAATCTTATCCTGCAGCTTTTGCCTAAAAGTATCTTCACATATCTGGCTGAACAATCCAAGAAATATATTTTCTTCATTTACGCCCTGACTACACCAAATATTGCCAAATCCACATATAAACAGAAGTTTTTAACATAGTTATTCCAGCAATCACAATCCCCCCCCCCCCATCTTAACTGTAAATCGTAGCATTATTTAGGATATCTCTCTTCTGGCATTTTTAGAATTCTTAGCCAGGCGTACCTCTCCTTCATTGATTGTTCTGTCTAAAGTCTAGTGAATTATTTGAATGCTTTCAATTTTCTGTATCTGGTAACAGAACTGGAAATACTTGAATAATTTCGAAAAATATTGATACCATGTTGCAGATGTGATACTGTTTTGCATACCAGTACTTGGGTTCTTTACAAGGCACCAGAAACGTTTTGTATCTTTAGAGTATAATGCAGATTAAAAACTACTTTCTGTTGCAATTCATATTCCTTTTGCTTGCTTCTTGTAAAAGATTTATACAAATTTCTATACAATTTATAATATCAAGTGATTCATTTGTACGTTTTAATCTATACTGTTTTAGATATCGTAAGGCTTTGCTCTTGTTGTGTTTGCAATCTGTATCAAACCAAGGTAGATATTTAAAAATTCTTCTTGTAGATGTCACAGCTAGAATTTGCTTTCTATTTATTGTTTTCATTGTGTTTGCTGCGTCATGGTAAATATCAGTAATTGTTTCGACGCATTCACTAAGTTTGCTATTGTTTATATCATTTAAAATCTTGTCCACAGTTTGAGATAATAGATCCTTGGAACTTTGGATAAAAGATAGACCTTATTCTTTGTTAAATATCCTTCCATCTAGTTTACCCATGCAGACAAGTGAAAATACAATGGGCATGTGTAATGATTCCAATCTATCATCTATGTCAAAGGATGATATATTTTTTAAAACCCATACGTCGGCTAAGACGTAATCTATTGTTGATGCCAAATTGTCATTCAGACATGTAAATTTTCCTATCCCTTTATCTGATCGACATCTACCATTGGCGATTCTCAATCCAGTCATTTGGCATAGTTGTAGAAATTTTTCTCCATAGTGGTTTGTCTCCCTTACGTCTTGATTAGCCCAATCATACATTATTTCGTCTTCTATATAATTCAATTCTTGAAGTTGGTCAATAATACTATCATATTTGGTACAATCAGGCTCCGTTCCGGTACAGGCATTACAATCACCTGCAATTATTATTGTATAGTCAGCATGTTTCATTTTTAGGTGAGCTAACTCATTTTCTACCACTGTATATACATTTTCTTCTGAATGAATGGAAGAGTATTCAGGTGACAAATAGACAAAACCAGAAATTAAGTTCCAGTTCAGCATGCTAGTTTTAGACGAAACTACTAACCAAATAATATTTTTTCAAGCGCTTGCTTCGCTAGATATATTAAAATGCTTGATGTGGGGTTCACGAACAAAGACTGAGATCCCCCAGAATTTCGTTTAGCTGATTTTGATTTAATTCTTACACTGTCAAAGTTTGTGTAACCGTTAATATTAAACTGATCAATAGTTTCTGCCATGTTTCAACAAAGTCTAGTATATCAAAAGTTTCAACATAATTAATAAAATCTGGCCTCTCTTCTCTGGAACGTTTATCACTTAAGTCAAATATATCCCATACCAAACAACCTAGCATAGAAGCAGAACCGTTCTCATCATACACATTGCGTAGGCCTCGGCAAGAGTGCTATCTTTTGTCTACAAGAACAGCATCGTTTTTAACCTCATCAATTAAGTACGCGTAACCGTCAATTATTAGCTTTTTATATTAGTAGAAAGCTATTTCCCTTCTTCAATGGATTTGTCAATGCCATGTTGAGATTGGCACGATCTTTTCTCACTCCGAATGGAAAATCTTCAGCTATACGTACGTTCGCTGGTGTGCTAGCTGACGCTGTCTTCCTTCTCAGACTTAGTCCTCGTGACAGCTTCTCTTTGTGTTTATAATTTGAAAATTTAACAATCACGGGTTTGGGGTTTTCTTTTGATCTCATCCAATGGGCTATTTCAACGTCTATCATCTCTTAATCTAAACCTAGTGTATCCCTCATATATTCTTTAATCGATTTTTCTCTATCCTCCCACTTCTCTTCGCGGATTTCAGGAAACCATAAAACACCAGATTCTCTCGACTAGAATACGCCTGTTGTTGCTCAAGCTTTCATTCGTTCGCCTGCAACCGTGTTTCCAATTCAATAACTTTCAGTTTATTGATCTTCTTGCATAGGACCATATTCTGAATCGTAAGCAATTCATTTATATTTTTCTGCTCATCTAGGGAACATTCAATATATATAAATCGTTCACTAAGTTTCCTTACTTCATTTCTTATCTCAAGCATTAAATGTTTCATCCTTGAATCAATTGTTTATGCAGACTGTATAAAGGTATCATCATTCAAATCTTTCATTTCCCTTTTCGTCATACTTTTTGCTGAGGCCCTGCAAATCTGCTGCTTTAGTATGGAAAACTAGCTCGAATTCGACTTGCCAGATTGGGTTCAGAGTTAACCCTCCACGTCAATAATATTTTTTGCAAATTTACCATCTGTTCTTCCGTAAATGATGTTTGGTATTATTGAGAGGACTGTGTGACCCTTTTGGATGTGTTCTGCCTCCGTGAATGGTTCGGGGGTCTCCCCCTTAGGTCCAGGACCTGGATTAGTATCCACTCACGCGTATTTCAAGACTAATGCATATGGAGCAAATCAATGTTTATGAAAACATTTTCTTTTCTAAATTATGTAGTCGAAATGCTTTCTAGGAACTGTGATGGGCAGTACATCTGTTATGCAAGAAATGATCGAGTGCACACATATTTCACAAGATAAAATGTATAGACTGAAAAATTTCGTACGTATAAATGATTCCATATATAAAAGACCTCGCAACATATACAAGATTATCAGATCTACTTAAATCGAATTAAAGATTTGATGTTTATTTTCAGATTATACAAGTCTTAGTAAGAAACACGTTTACTACGTCATTATGTTTCGAACTGTACAATTAATTTGATAATTTAAAACACATGAACTGCATATGCATCATTCTAAATATTCCACACATAATGATTAAGGATAGCTTGGAATCTCAAATAATAAACATGTATATGATACAATATATTTACTGGCTTTATTCGATTTTAGTTTTGAATATAATGCATTTCATTGTAATTTAGCAATATCGGATTTAAGTGTCGTAAGCGGCATTTAAGCGAAGAAGATATAGTAGGCTCTTCATTATTTATTGGCGATCCTTGTGACCGAAGGTTCCGCCAATTAACGAAATCGGAAGATTATCCGGCGATCATTGCAATTTTAATTAAGAACATCACCTCATGCATATTTAAGAGTATATTTAAAAAAAAAAATAAGCTATCTAGAATGTACAAAGTTTACAAATATGCGTAGGTATGTAATTAGATTAAAAATTTAGGTAAATCATGAATCATAGTAGTGCGCACGTGCTGTATTGCTTACGTAAGCTCGGTAAAACAACTAAAAACGAGGTTCGAGAGACCGCCAATTACCAGGAGCCGCAAATCGTCGAGCGGCAAGTCAATGAGAGTCGACTGTAATGATTATTTTGTTTGGAATCAAGTTGTGGGTAAGTTCTAAATAACTTTGTGAAGTGACTAAGGACCTGAGAAGAAGGGATGTGCATACCTATTTTCTTCAAAGTTGTAATAAACGAATTTTAAACAATATGATGATATTTATGATGCACATTGGAATTTCAGGGTGAAAATAAATCATGCATTCCTTGATTGATTTCAACAGTATCAGACAGTGCTAATTGTATTATATAGTTTCTAATTTTAGGTGAACGAAAATTGTTATGATACGAACTAAATTATACTGAAAAGATTTTTAAAAAATTACACTTCAGGTTCAAAGGGAAAGTGAGATTTGTTCGTGTTGGTGTAGAGGGAACACCTATAATGCCAGACAAGGTGATCATCAGAAGAGTAACTATTGTGGGATACATTAACAACAATCTGAAGAAATCTAATTATTCTTTAAGCTTTTATTAAGCCCCAACATAAGCACTGAGATGATACAAAACGTGATATCACAGTTTAGAAAAAAATCACCAATACCAAGACACGAAACATATTAGTACAATTACATGATACTAACGCCTTAACTATATAATGTACTCCAGGAAAATATGCCACGACAGTCACAGTGACAGGAAAAATTCCAGACACATATCGATATAAGTCGTAATCAAGTACATTGCAATGCACAGAGATTAAATAGCATATGAAAAAATTAATATTTACCATAAAATTAATCAAAATTATTTATATTGACTCTTGGTGTGTTTGCCCTTGTCATGGGTTACTTGTTTAAATGATGGTGCATCTTATTAAGATTACATACTGTAACGTTAATATTCCGCTTAAGTGCACAATGTACATTAATAGACCTCATTAAATTAAGAAAGTCAATGACTTGAGCACTGCGTTTTATTTGTCATGGAATAAAACATGTGTTGCTTTTACATTTAGTGAAAAAATTATTAATACGAGGTGAATTATGATCCTGTGTTATTTCAGAAACAGTTGGCCATGTCCAGTGGGACAAATATAGACATCATTCTTTGCTATATGTCCTCCCGTCGGGGCGATTTTTTAAACAATCAATCAAAAATACACATTCGGCAGCTATTATTAAGCTTTTGTCGTTAAATATAGGTTTAAGGTTCCCTCCCAAATGGAACTGTTTTACACATTCCTTTATAGTTGTTGGCTGAAATTCGTCCATCTAGGCTATTTTATTTCCTGAGTTTGAATTCACTAGTTGTTGCCGTACAACTATGGTACGTTATAGTGAATAAACAGAAGGCATGCTAAGTCTGGTTCTCGTTTATTTACGGTTGGGAGTTTATATATTATAATTCCAAAGTCCATTTCATGCAAGAATTTACTTCATCTAAACGCTGTGTAACACTGCACGGTTTTTGACATTTTCCTGTGACTTCTTTGACAATGCCAAACTGAGATTCAGACTATTTAGCCATGAGGCATTTTATGTTATAATGCTTTATTTTCTATAGAACCTCTAACCTTTGTGTTACAAGATAACCGGGTGGGAGTTCGGATTTACAACAAAACACTTTTGATCGTGATACAACTTGAATGAGTACTCTATTCGTTCTGTGATCACTCGGGTCAGCTGAAAATACATTTAACACCATGTACTATGCATAACACGGTCATATACGATAAAACGTAATGACGTTATATACGATAAGTTATACAGATTACATTATCGGCACAGTTACAAAACAACAAAAAATTTTCAGAAGTAAACCTAACAATTCCCGACAAGAATCCTACGCTACTAAACGTTTCTTAAAAATGCAGCTCTAATTGCTAATATCAATCATTTGCTAAGTCACAAACTAGAATAGAAATATTTGCATTACACTCCGTAAACCGAAGCAAACATACAGAATTAAACGTGGTAGTACAATATTTATAACTTATACACAAGAAATTAATAATTCACATACCTCTACAGCTGAAGGTGTGCAAGTCCTTAAAGTAGACCGCTCAATGACAACACGTTATGTAATGTGAAGAGTTAATCGTACGGTGAAACATTTATACACAGACGAAGTCGTCATACATTTTCTGTGCGCTGGAAGCATTCAGTTTTTCCCATTGAAAGCACTTCGCACGTACGGCAGAGGATGAACAGAACTCATTATTTCAAAATATTGTACAATATCCACAAATCACCCTCGGGTATCGTTGTACATAAAAACAAAACCTGAGTACATGTATTTAATAAATAAAATGATTTATACAATTCCGTGTCACTTTGCCTTTCAAAGTCCATCTCTCTTATACGTAATCATTGCGTAATGGTCTTAGTATACTGACCAATATCGTCTTATTCTTGTAGGAAGAACTACAAGATTCTTGAATACATCTTGCTATAACACTTTACAGATCGTTAAAATATTGTTTGATCATGCAAATGTATAATGTATAATACTTCGTATACTGTTAATGTTTATCCTTCATGATCTTTAGGTAATATTCCCGCAGTTGCATGAATTAAAGAGTAAAATTCTCTAATCTCTGCCATAGAACAATTACACAGTGTTACAATAGTTTATAATGTCAAGGTATTTAACATATTTTTAAAAAAATAATGAACATAATATACACAAGTTTCTATTTAGTATCGATTGTAGCAACACATTTAATGGAATTTTGTCATTTAAGTTTAGAGTACAACATTGATAGTATTAATAATTACTTTAAATCATTTGGATTTATCTACACAAGATATACGCACACAATAATAATTAAAGATACAAATATTAGATTTGTGAAAGATATAACTAACTTGCAAGTTATCACACAACATGCCTTATAAAGTATCTTACAATGAAGTATTGAATAAGCTCTACACCTTATCATTACACAATTGATGGAAACAAAACACACAGTATAACATTCACAATACGAAAGAGTGCAGTGTAACCAGACAGATATTAATAACGGTGAGGTCTTGGTAAGTCCGAAGTAATACATGTTAGAGCAACCAAATCTGTAAGCATAAGGCATAAAATCATCCGCAAAGGGATAAACAAGTAAATACAAGGTGGAAAGGTTCAACAGAATACACAAATATATAAAGCTATACGATGCCACATTAAGGAGACAATAACGGTACGAGGCAATGCTTTTACTAATAAATAAACATTAATAATATAAATATAATAAAACATATATGTATTTCAAATGGGTTATTTAGCTGGTTTTACTGTATTAAATATTTGATTTTGATAGAAACAAATGTATTTCTTCATTACAAAATACATATACTTTTACTTAGTGGACCTACAAGTTGATTCGCAGACAAACATATTAAACGAAACCAAATACATAACACGATTCATGCTTTTGGTTAAAAATAAGTTGTGCTTATAAACTCAGCCTACTGAACAGATAACGTTTTATACAAAATGACAAACCAGTCCTTGAAGAAACAGCAAACTAAAGAATAGCATCGATTATTACTCAATACTGCGTGTTGTTCTAATAATTGGGTACACCGATCATCCAAAGAAATGATTATATCTTCTAATTCTTCCACGATCTCCAAATGGCACAGTCTCTTTTCGCCGGATTCAATATTTGTTGACGTAGAACTAGAATAGGCTCTAATAGGTCAGCATCATGCGTGAAATATACTGCTTTTACTTTCAGAAAAGGTGAATATTTCACAGATTCTTTGCAAACAATTGGAAACAATACTTTATTTCCAACACAAATGTATATATTAGAACATACTATTTAGATTTGTTCATTATTTGTTTTCACCAAACTAAGATACGTCAACTGTTGCCGTCGGCGGTTGGATATAATAGTGCTATACCCAAACCAACTGCACTTAACCATCTTATTATTTGCTCAACATCTTGACCAAAACATCTTGTCATTCAACTTTGTCAGGTACATGTCTCACCATTGTTAATTGTGTTCCACTGCAGGCATTTCCATGTGTTCTGAATGTGCTAAATTTGTGTTTCAGAATCATCAGAATCTTCATCCCTTTGTTCACCATCTGCGTCTAATAAACAATAAAATCTCAACGCTCTGCCAATTTTTAATAGCATGTTCTTTCCCTAGGTACAATATGTGAAGGTGCGTATGTTTCAGTTTGCGAAATAAGCTCTATTAAATATACTATAGCAAGCTCGACACTAATGCATATCGATAAATTAGAACTTTAAAACCATTTCAGATTTTAGAAGTAAAATATATTGCCGATGACGTGCACATTTAGGCAAAAATAAGTCATTGCAATATAAAATGCAGCACACAAGGATATATATGGTGAACTGTGAACAATGTCAGTTAGAAAAGATGTACGAGAAACATTTTAGAAAATCATACGATATATATTATAATGCTAATGCAGCTAAGATATCTAAATAATTATCATATTTTGTCATACACATTTTCATATTAATATTTAGCAAATTTGTTTCAGATAATGAAGAGGAATTACAGAAAGGCGTGCAGTTAATTAGTTGACTATTTTAACACCTAATATAAATATATGCTTTACTGACATTTGTGTCATTATGTTATGGTTTAAGACTAAATGAAAAGAATGCCACTTTAAGGAGTTTAAAGTATATTGATTTTTTTTTTAACAAAGAGAGAATTTAATAACTAACGAACACCATGTCATGCAAGATAGCAGCCGCAGTTTTGTATATAAAAATTGTTTAATTTGTATGAAAACAACTTAACTTGCAAATTTTCTTAAGATATATGTTATAAGGGAATTTGCAACAAGCCCATTTGTAAACTATACTTTATCTTTGAAAGCTGTCGCCACATTCCTCTTACAAAATCATACAGGCAGGGATGAGCGTTGAAAGACAAGCCAACGATATTAAGAACAAATATAGTTTTAGCGGGTATTATAGCTCCTATTACTATATTGTATATTTGCTTCGATATAAGTAAATTTAATTTTAGTGGAATAATAGAAAAGATATTATTTTACATAATTTAGTGGACATGCAAAGTGTATCTCATATGCAACACAAAAGTATAAGTTATAAACAGGTACATGACTTGATTTAGCCTCTTAGCTAGATATAAATTATATTTATAACCTTTGCCTAATAAATAGTGTCACAGCACTTTAAAACTTTATAATGGAAAATTACGAAGTATTTCAAAGAAACAACAAACATCTCGTCAAATTAGATAGGAGTATTGAACTTTCGTGATGTTCGTTTTACTTTGTTTGCCATCATAACATTCAAGGTTGTTGGAGGTGTGATATTGTATAAGGAGAGCTCAAATATATAACGAAAACGTAGCATTCTCTGTAGCAAAGTCTTCATCAGTTATACTTAACCATTTATTTTTTTATCTTAATATACTCACTAGTACCAGTTTGTACTTGCAATAACTGTTGATCTCTCCCTTGTTGTGATAAAGGGTCTTTAGGTACTTTTCCAAATCCTGTATCAAAGATAAATTTTGAAAATCTGAAAATACTCCAATCCGCCGATTCTCAGGCCTGTTATTTATTGTGAAAGTGGACGTTTGAATTTGCAGCACAACTGCCGTTACATGGACGATGACAACTTTCAATTTAATGGATGTCGACTACAGAGAACTTTACAAAAAAATAATTTCGGAAGTAAATACATATTACCCAAGACATATGCAAGTTTAAGCATGATTGTGTCATATAAAGCTTTATCTCAATACTTAGCACATTTGTTCCAACTGATAAATTTGAAATGTGCATAATGATAATAAAGATGACTAGAAGACTATTTAGAATCGAACATGATTACATATTCTATTGATTAGTATCATTAACCTTTTGGATAACCAAAATCAATAAAAGATGCTAATGTGGTAAATTTTAAGTATGCTTGTTTATATAATACAGAAAACATACTTTATATGGCAGCTTATAGCGTGGCTAGCCTAGATTACTTCGTGTATGTCAAAGATAAGAAATATTATAATTATAAGAAAAAATAAATAAACTACAAATTACTTAACATGACGTTTTACAAGTTATCTTATAAATAATCTGTTTTATAAACAATTCTAGACGTAAGCTTTAAAAAAAAATAACGATTTGTAACACAAATACAATACAAAAGATGTACCTGCGGATGGCGATGAAGATATATACTAGCAAAACCTCACAAGAGTACAACAATCTAAGCTAACATATAAGTGAAGACAACAACAAAATTAAAGTTGACTTTGCTGATTCGATAAACTGATCTTCAAGAACTAATACAAGTTCATGATGTAAGAATGTTACAAATATATTTCAATAAGTATTGATTTATGTATGTATTTATCGTAGATTGTGAATATATATATATATGTGTATATATATATATATATATATATATATATATATATATATATATATATATATATATATATATATATATATATTCGTGAAATAATACAAATATTTGACTGTAACATATGCATTGGACCCTCAAAACCTTTGGCATATAAAAGCTCACCCAGATAAGCATTATCTCTGTAGTTGAATGATTGCATTGTTTCATATGGCATCAATAAGTTACGCTTACAAAATAGCGACGCAGCACATTAATAAATAAGAGTACAACATGGAACAATATTTCTAGAACTCCCAAGCATTGTATATACAGTTTATTTTTGAACGCTAATTTTGTTATAATAGGTGGATATATAATTCTTCTAAAGAAATGTTTGTATTATGTTTAAACAATTGACCACAATACAATAAGTGACATAGGAAAACTAGCAAAGCAAATAGTTTAATTTCGTCTAGTCGTGTAACACTTATTCATTTATTTAAAAGGTATAATTTCATATGAAATAATTGCAAAACATGATTTTATGTCAGAATGATATGTCATTGATAGTTATTAGTCTACACTCGTACACTCCTACCATCAAAGGCAACATTCATTTTATTTTTGTGCTAACACATACACAATGTTGCAAGCTATACTTTAGATAGGTGGCTACTGAGAAAGACTAATATTTGGGCAAGATGTGTCGGCACCCCGTCTTGTAGTCTTTATAAGAGACTGCTTCCTTATTGCTTTCCTTGCTTATTTATGTTAAAATACAAATACTCTTAGTGTACGTACGTCTGTCGTATGAGGTTTTATATCAATAAATGGCAATAAATGAAGAAAGACACACACACACATATATATATCACACATATATATATATATATATATACCTTCTACCGGCCCCGTTCCTTGAGAACTAGGTCGACAAGTTTTCTTTAATGGAGACTAGACAAGCTGAGTTTAATGAGTTTGACTCCCCTCTTGGTAAATAGACTATTTATGAAAATTTGCTAATCGTTGCTGCAATGGAATGTATTTTATAATTTAGTTACACAATTCATGTTTGAGAGCAATTAATACCCAATTCGTGGAATTCAGGGAATATAATATTCCGGGAGTAATATCGTGTTCAGAGAGATGTAATAACATTGCTCAAAGAGCAAGTAGTACACTGTTCTTTGAACATGTAATGTAGTGTAATGGCCAGCAAGCTTCTTATAATACAGTGTTCGGGAAACATGTAACATAGATCAAGGAACATGACAAGATGTTCGTATATCAAATACTAGGTTTTCCTGGAGCATTTTACAGTGTTTAGAGAGCAAGTAAGTAATTATAACAGAGCATGGTGTTATGAACAAACAGTTCAAGCAATTATAATCAGGGCCTCAAATAGGCAAATAAATAGCGTCAGGGCTGTCCAGCAGGACGTATAAAGTGGTTTATAATATCAGTTAATTTGTTTTAAAAAATGGAGATTGTTATTTGCTGTATCTTCGTGATGTTCTTCAAGAGAACGATTAACGATAGCAACATATAAAGCGCCTAAAGTGAAAGACGTATTAAGCAGAATTATGCATTGCGGAATATGTATATCTTTTGATACACTTACTTTTAATATAATGACCAACTGTAATTTCAACATGTATACCATTTTCGGTTTCCTGCAAACTAGTCTAAAAGTATAATGAATTTTATGTAGCAGAGGTTGCTCCTAAAAAGAATTTCAGTTCAGCAATAGATGCAATGAAGATTATCATCGAAGGAAAATATCGAATATGATTTGTTTAAAAAGGTATACAAATGAGGCAACAGCATGTGGACAAAAAAAAAGGTTTCTTCAACGAAGAACAAAGTACATGGAGATTAGCAATATCACAGTGAAATAATGTTCATGTAGGATTCGGGCGTGTTTAAGGTTGGCTCTAAGAACCAAACAAGATTAGCGAAAACAGAAGACAATTATCTAATGCTCGTTATCAAACCAAGAATCTGCAACACAAATGTTTAATCATTATTCTCATTATGTATATTTAATTTGTACTGTTTCTTTTCTCTATTCTCCATGATTATATGTTATGTATATCTGTATGTTGTTCATTATGATAGTCAAAAATCAAGTTCATGGTATATCTGACTAGAGACATTTATTTTGTAAACAACATAATTTAAATATCTTCACCTGAAATAAAATATTCAAAATTGTCAGCACGTCTAGGAATTTTCGAGCTGAAAAAAGGTCCTACACTAAGATAGAAACAAACATGTTCAAATATCCATTAATAAGGATTTGAATATTTAATATATGATCATAATTATTATCTATAGTTATAGCTTTGAATGTTTTGGAAATTTAGCCTACCAACATACTGGCTGTAATATTGTGTTTTAGCTTGTAAACCAATGTTGTTTACTTACTCCTGTCTTAACATGTAAAGAAGAGTCAGTCTTATTCTTGTGTTCAGGTTTTATTAGACGAAGATATTTAACTTATGCACTGGAATTACAAAGTACTTAATAATACGTCTTCGACTCAATTATTAATTTTGTAATTATAGTGAATTAAGTCAAGGACATTTCTGATTATAATAATGTAAGACGTCAAAAGACTGCTGATGCACTGCTACTTTCCAGACAATTGTCACATTAGCACATTCAAGACCACAGCCAGATATACACATTCAATATTGGAATTTATTTGGAACACCACCGGAATTAAAGTTGAACTTTATTCATTTGGACCATTTTACAACTTGTACGTCTATTTAGGATTTAATTCATAGTATTTTAAGTTCTTTCTCAATTTTCTACTTTTAATTCTAGGGAAATATATTATTTGTTGTAGTTTAAAGACTTGCTGATTTTATTTCTTTTCTGTTACCTAGCTTAACACAATAGAGTCGTAACACACTATACTAATCCGAATGATGGCAAACCAACTGTCTGACGTAAATAAGAGACTCATTTTACACCAAGTGCCTCAGAAAAAGAAATATGTTTTTGCCTAACATGATTTGGAGTGATGAACCGATACCAACGTGCTGCATGAGGCTTCTATTAGAGGAAGAAAACACACAAATATTCCCTGTAAGTTCCAAAAGATAAATGCAGGCTTTTCTAAAATTGACTACACAGGGAAAACGTGAAAGAAGATGACCACACATTAAGATACCTGTGGGCACGACGAGAACTGAGAGAAGGAGAATGCTTAACAAAGAATACATATGCGGACAAGAAGTGCCTATGTATGTATATATATATATATATATATGTATATATATATATATATATATATATATATATATATATATATATATATATATATATGGAGAAAGAGAACATTGTTTTCATATGTATAATTTCACTCAATATTGTATTGTGTTACGACTCTAGAAATTACATTATGTAAGGAAATAGGAAGTGGAACCAAGAATTGAATTATAATTGAACGAAAATGTATTTTTCTATATTACAGAGTGAAAAATCAATACAAAATTACACTATTTCTAAAGATGCTCTAAATAATCCTAAAAAGCCGTTGAAAATGTCCATGAATAAAGTAAGATCCGAATGAATTCAAACAGCCTTGACTGTTCTGATCGTCCAGTCATCTTTAATGTCCTGATATGATATTACTCTTGGATGTCCTGATATGCCAGCGATATCTTCTAGAATTAATTACAAAAAATCTAAAATTAAGATATTAATCCATTGTCACATAGACTTTTCGTACTTCTAATGAATGATCTAGATGTATAATCTCGAATAATCTCTGACTCGAACAACACAACTCTAAGCTGAATAGATTCCGGAGACTGACCTATAAACGGTACGAATTATTTTCTTTACCATGCCCACAATATATACACATAATCTCTTCACATACGATGCAATACAAGTTTTGAATTTAAATAACAATCAACGACGTGTTTACATCTTACAATCATGTACAAAGTTAAACAGGCTAAACCTCAGTTTACAACTTAATATCATGACAAAAATCAGGTACGCAAGATAAATTAAATATACGTAACATTTCGTCTCATATGAAAAAAGGCAGATTTCTACAATAACGCTTGTTTTCACACCTCCGTCAAATATGAAAAAAATACGTTATTAATAAAAATTATACTATATATTTTATGAATGACACTCAGCTTAAGTACATAAAATGTACACAAAATGAAGTATAGTACGTCTATGCCGGTAAAAGACCATCAGTTACTTTTATTTTTATTTTTGTTTTTGAAATTTAAGTGTTGGCGATCACTGAATATAGCAGGCGGAGAAAAAGCTTAATTGATATACATATTAAAATGTTACAATAACAAAGTCAAAGATTCTTTCTCGATTGTGGTATAATTCTCTCTTGTGCTTGTGCAGTTTCTTTTATATAAATAGTATACTCGATGATCCACACCATTTTAGCTAATTAAAAATACTCCACTAAGGCGTGTATTAATAGCTTCTACTGACATTTTAAATAATAGGCTGAAATTTGTTGCTGAAAGAGTTGTCACATTTACAAGTATGTTCTTTAATTCGTCGAACGATTACTGACATTTTGTCAGGCAAATGAATGTCTTACTCAGCAAATATTCAGAGGTTCGATAATTATGGAAACATGTGTAAAACTTTCGATAATATCCAGCCATACCCAAAGTTGGCGTCAGGTGCTATCTAATAAAAGGTTCTGGAAAAAAGAGAAAGCCTTGATCTTTACATGTACAGGTTTAGCTTGACCTTGTCGTACGATATGTCCTATAAAAAGACGTCATCGATGTTCGCATCATATATGGAATTGATGTTAAGATGTTGTTTGCACATAGAGATGTTGATGGAAAATGATTCATACCAAATTAAATAACGTCATATGAAGCAAATCCGGAGTTGCAAATTGCAAAATTTCTTCTTCAATTTCCCTGAGTGGAATTCGCTAGGATCCTTTAAAAGTGTCACACTTGGTGACATGTTTAGCATTTCCAATTGTGTTGATCCAATTGTTTATTCATTTCGTTGAACATGAAGCTGTTTTGGTGACACTGTTGACTTTTCTGTAGTCAGCATATATGCCAAATGTGTTTTCTGGTTTAAGCACAAGAATTAATGGTGAACTCCAGCTACTTTGCTTTGTAAAGTGTTATATATATTTAATTTAATTGTTAGTCTGTATGTTTTATTTTTTTTATTTCGTTACATGTTATTGTAATGTAACAGTGTTTGCTGGACTTGGCCTTGTCCAAAATCGAATTCATTTCTGCTTGACCTGGTTGACTTTTTTTAGTTATTTCTATTTCATTATGTAAATAACTAATACTAGTTTCATTATTCTTTATGTGCATGAGCTTGTTATCAGGATTATTGTTCAGGAAAACAAAGAAGGAGCACATATTTTAATCAGAGTCAGGATTTTGGAGAAACCCAAATGAATTGTGTAGGCTATTGAGTTGTAAATAAACAAGACTTATTAGATCAGTCTAGAAGGTTGTTTTCCATTAGGGAATGATTGTTTTTAGAAAATGCTAATTGTGACCTGTGGTCAAACAGAGAAATATATTATATTGTGCCTCTGAGGATTTTACCAGTCGTGCTTTAACATCTAGCACATTAAGTTGTTTTATGTTGTGACCAGTTTGGGCTGAATTTTATTTTCATCAAATTATTAAATTCAATTGATTCTTTTCTTTGTAAACACAAAAGTGTTCCGATAAAAGTCTTGGATAAAGCATTCGCTGGAATTTATATTGAATTCAAACCTGGAATAATATGTATGTGATTCAACAAGAGAATGTTCATGCATCAGTACTGCGTAGGCTATAAGAGACACGTCATCGCCTTCAATTTTTGAACTCTTCAGGACTTGAACTGAGTTGTATTAAGGACATTTTATTACTAGGACTTGTGTCTTTTAAATTCTTGGATTACTTTTGGATTAATTCGCAATACCGTAATTTCTTTTTTGCAGTTTTCACTTTGTGTTTTAGGGAAATACATTATTTGTTAAATTTTACAAAGCTTCTTGTCTTCGTCTTTTCTGTTACTTATTTTAAGAGCATAGACACGTAACAAAAGTCATTGTCTAATATATTGAATATCCTTTTCGAAATATTCCTGCTTGATAGGATACATCCTGTAAGAAAACTGTTTCACAGGTTTATAATCTTCATTCTCACTATCATTATCAACCTTATTTGCATCTCTGGAACAACAGGTATTCATATTTATGTAACAGCTGTTTCAGTTCGATCACTCTTTTCCTGTTGCTGTATGTGTGAAACCTTCTGGTCCAAATTCTTTAACATGTCTTGATTCCAAAGATTGGATAAACTAAAAAAGTCACTACAGTCAGATTGCATTCCATGTTAGACAGGTGCAACTAAATTGTCTGAATAAGTATATGTTATATCTCAATCCAAATACGCCTTTAATATATTTATATGACATGATAGTCTCTGTTTCTTCCATGCATGGGTATTATCGCCATGTTTTAAGTTATTTACTTTCTTACCAATTTTATGACGACCATAACATTTAGCCACAATTAAAGTCGCGGTATCGGCAAGCGAGCCAGATCTCTATCATCAAGCTGATAACTCTTTTATTCTGTATTTCGGTCATACGTTAATTTAATTCTTGAAAGAGTAGTGCGACGATTGGTTTCCTGTTCTTCACAAGACTCTGACAACTAATATTTAAAATCAGACATATAGACCATTAGATTATTCCTGGAATCTTCATTTGAAAGAACTTTCTGTTTCAATAGATTCAGTGGTCCACAAATAGCGTGTCCAAAGCCCTGTTGAAAAGGATTAAAACCTAACGGTCCTTGAACTCATTCCCTAATAGCTAACAAAAGCAGATGAGCACCGTCGTCCCAGTATGTTCCTGTGGCAAAGCAACATGAATGAATCATATTCTTCAAAGTTTGAAAAAATCTTGTCAACACCTGTATGACCTCAAGGATGATAAGCAGAATATCAAAACCGTTGAATGCCTAATTCATGTTGGAAAATTATAAGCACAGCATGTGAAACATGATCCGACTGGATGACTTGTGATGGGCAACAATAGTAAAAAAAACATAATACTTAACCAAAGCTTTTGTAATGGTTTTAGATTTGTATTAATTTTCAATAAAATTATTATGCTAAAAGTTTCATCACTTTCAGGAATAAGTTACAGATGAAAATTATATATCTTTTGATAGCTTTCCTACCATTTGACAAGTGTGACAAGATATATAATAACTAGAAACATCACATTTAAGTTTCAGTAAAACACAAACGATTCGAAATGTTTTTTAAGACTTATTGACTCCTAAATGGCCTACGAAGGGAATATCATAGGCTAGACTAAAAATGTATTGCCAACCTGACCTCGGAAGGACAATGGGATGGGTCCAGAATCTAAGCCTGACGTATGATGCCAGTTTGAAATATGGCGAGAAACATTAATACATGTTACCTCTACTCCCTAAATAAAAATACATTCACTAGAAGACTTCTCAGAAAAAGGCAAATTACATTGTTACAAAAGACACCGAGAATCTCTCATGATCCATAGTATTTTAATAACGATATGTTTGTTAGAATAACCAGTAACTGATATTGACCCTTCCGACATGAATGGTTCGAAACTCTCTAAAACATATTCAGACTATGGTTTGTAAGACCCAACACATTTATTCCTTTTAATACACAACCGTGAACTTGATCACTTAAAGAACAGACTTTGGAATAACTCTCTCCCTTAATTACAATGCTTATTTCTCAACCCGTCATAGTCAGAAATGATGTTTCGTGTCCATTTGCTAAACGTATATAGATAATCCCATTTTATGCTTACTTTTCAAGCCGTAGCAATCAGAAATAACGTGTATCTGTTCATTTACACAATACATGCAAGTATGGAGATATACGACTTTAAGATCACTCTTATGTACAATTTGATTTCTCAAGGTTTTTCGTTTTGTAAGTTGAAAGTACTCATATAAGACTAAGATGATGTTTTTTCCAAACACTGTCAAGAGGGAGACGTATCGAAAAATGAAAGCTCGTGAATCAAGCACTACTAACCACCCTTGCGATAAGCATCCTCCTAAGTTTGCACTTTTTCTAAGCAACAGAAAAAGAGGTCTTCACATCACTA
>JAPYKE020000169.1:557500-585000 GCA_028554795.2 Sinohyriopsis cumingii
GCAAAGCACAAAAGAACGTAACGATAACATGTTAATATTATCGCGTTGGTTACTGAACAAGTATGCTAGTAGAATATGTTATATATTGCTACCAATTAAGTACAATGAAATGAACTTTGCTTATACCGAATGAATAGCGGAACATTTGCATATTGTGGGTACATATATATATATATGTATGTGTGTGTATATATATATATATACACCTTTAATAAACTTTTACTCAAAAATGGAATCATGTTTGGTATAGAACGAATCAATTATTGTCTTTTATAGACATAATTTGAAATCAGCGGAATATGTATTGTTTCATGAACCTTTTTGTCAATTTCTGTCATAACATATATCTCTCTGAACATAGTCGTTGAGAGCAAGACATTTATGTGTTACATTTGCTTTACAGGTCAAAATTGTATTCCTTACCAATTAAATGTTATTACCTATTGCAGTATGTGTTTTGATTACATTTTCGTTAAACATATGAATTTTGGATTTCTTCAACAAGTATGGAATGATATAATTACAACAAAATACACCTGCCAAATAATTTACCTGCTTACCACCTAATTATACGCAAATGCGCATCAATAAAGTCGCACAGGTATGCATATACACATCTAAACTGCACGATTTTCATAATAAAAAGAATCATTGAGACTGTCTTCTTTAAAGGACAATAAAGTAACGTTTATGACCCGGCACTTGAAGGTTTGTATAGTTCCTTTTCTCCATATTATACCATATTATAAATGCAATTTCATCATAGTCTTTATTCAAAAGCACTTGAAATAAGCTAATTTGTTCAACTATATACATTAATCAACTATTTATTCGAAGAAGATACTTAAGAGATTCATATTTCTGTACTCTTCATCACATGATAAACTGGCGATATGCGGTATACTAACAAAGGTCTCATATGGCAATATACGGCAAGTTACAGACAACAATCACGTACTTTATATAAAATAAATTATATGAAAGAAAACTTACTTTTCCACAGTTTCATACTTAGGATGGCGATCACAATAAATAGGACAACTGCGACTAAGACAACAATCCAATAGCTAGTTGTCTTTATTTGAGGTATATCGGGTGATGATGTTGGACTGTTGCCTATAAAGTACATGAAGAGAGTTCCTAAATGAACATTTGAACATTGTTTTTTATGCAATACATGTTGCAGTATACATACACAATTGTATACTTAGAACCTGTTGACGGAAATTGAAGGTTTAAAAACTACAACCGAGTAACAACTGTATGTTGATTAAACTAACATCACGTTTTAGTAACTCTGTTATACCAAATATAAACTAGGAGAAATAAATAATGCTAAATTTATTCAAGATACGATAAGGTGACAATCTCTCTGTACTATTTTGCCTTCATGTTTGACATATGCTGTGAAAAAAACAATTACCTAGCGCAACAATAGCAAACACAATATCTTTTATTATTTAAAATCATAGAATCATATCCCAGTTTAGAAGGATACTAGCATTTATTGTGTAATATTGTACAGACATTTTATTAAAATTACTGCTATTATCTACCAGCGTTGCCCCTCGTTATGGGGGCCACTGTGTCCTACCCTTCCATGGTGGAACCAACCACCCTTTTAACTGCAGCGTGATATATCTCTACAGATTTAAAAGATGAATAAAGATAGCAGTGCACATTTAGATTAAGTGCGTTAAATTAGCAACTATCTTTCCTTTCCAGTATATATATTACCTTTAAGAGGCGTCTGTTATGTATATTTAATCTGCAATGATAGTTAGATTTTTATTTCTATTTTATTTCATTATATGCTATGAAACATTATATGGTGGACTTGACCATGCCCAAAATCAAGCTCATTTTCAGGTCGACCATTATCACTTACCTTTTTATCGTAACAACTATTACATAGTCAACAGTATCCCTATGAGTATGGATTAATTGTCACGATTATTATCTTGGCCTGAGTCAATTACATTGTGTTTTCTACCTTTGATATTTTAATTATAACTACAATTGTATCTTGCAATATTAATAATCTTCTAGGAGGATAATTTTCATTTTTTTTCCAAAATTATAATTCTTACATGAGGTCAAGTAGAGGATTATGTACCATTTGTTCCAAGAAATTATTAATTGGTGCTTTCTTGTGTCCAGTTGGTCATTGTTTGATCACCGCAAATGCAAAGTACTCATCTAAACTTTTATTTTTGGAAATAGAAACTTGAACTCATAGTCAATTGCATAAAAGAATTTATTTGTATCTTGTAGCATTGTGATTTAACAACAGAATGTTAGCCTACAGTTACCCTAAATAGTTTTCATCACTATAGTACATTACATATTATTCGGATACATTTGTCGTTCTTTGATAAAAATTTCGTACAGGCATTGATTGATACATGCCCCTTTCGTGTCCTTTGTTTAGGTTTTAGTGCAACTGAATGACCATGGATTTGATTTATCTTATTCTCCACCAATATATATTACCTTTGATAGGACAATGATAGTCGTGATTTCAGTTAGCATTCATACTCTGTATAAATCCTCCTTCATTTCTAGATTCCCTCAATAAAAGCACATGATCATGTGCTATCAATTCGTATTCCAGCTCAGTTACTTTTTACCTAGTACCAGGAGCTAGTCTTGATGCAGTGAAATTATAGCCGTCATTACGTTTATCATTATCCATGCATACATATTCACATTCTTCTAAATTGTCGCATGGCATCAATGTATATGTTCAAATTAGTAATCGTGAAGATCACCAACATATTTACATTTAAAATGTTTCATCGTGATGTTTGAATACTAGTAATCAAATACAATTTTTTTTATTCGCTTAGGTTTCCAAACATATACTGGTGGCAAATCCCTTGCACTAAACCTTTAAAATGAATAAATACATATATTCAAATGAATAAACATCTTTTCTCAGAAAGATATGTTTGCTGGTATCGCATTCAATGGTCATCACTTAAGCTATATCTCTTAAATATTAATTATTTACTTTATTTACTTGATACATTTCAAGTAGATTTTATATGTATTGATTTTGTTCTGACCGCATAAGGCACACGTCGTATGCATTGTAATGAATAAATCATATTTCATAACAGTTTATACAATTTTGAATAGTATTTTTGACTAGGCTTCATAGTATTTGATATTCTTATTTACACATTGATTATCCTTTATCAATACTGTTTTTTGAGTGCAGAGGTATTTTAGGCAACTGATTGTGCTGACTGTTGTGGTAGCATAAACTGAATAATTTAACTGGCTGTTAGTTTAAACTGAATGGAATGAGTGATTGTCTATGATGTCATTGACAGTGAGATTGACAGTGGGAAACCTTGAAGCTAGTTGGTATTGCTTTATATGTAGAGGATTTTCTTAGAAGAAATCGTACTTGATATGATCGCGAGACAATAATAAGTTAGATAGGTCCCTGGTTGTTTCATAATCTTTAAGTAAAATGAAAAGTGGCTCTGTAGGATGTGTCTGTGTAATACACCTTGTCAGTGGATAGCCATTCCGCAAATCACCAAACCATGTACACATTTGTTATTAGTCAATTTAATCTGTCTCTAGAACGAAACAGTCGAGACTGATATGTAATATAGAACTTCACGCAACAGCAGTTGTAACGATCAAAGCAACATTACAACTAGTCATGCATTTATTACAAGTTGAACTTCTGACCAAACGATAGCAACATGTCATGGTTGCATTATTATTATTATAATATATATATATATATATATATATATATATATATATATATATATATATATATATATATATATATATATATATATATATATATATATATATATTTATATATATATATATATATATATATATATATATATATATATATATATATATATATATATATATATATATATATATATATATATACATATATATATACATATATATATACATATATATCTATATATATATATATATATATATATATATATATATATATATATATATATATATATATATATATATATATATATATATATATATATATATATATATAAACCAATAATGCAATTCTTCATTGTCAATCAGGTTAAGTACAAGTAATAGAAAAATCGGCGTAGTTTACATGAATATTATTTTAGAATGTCATCGACATGAATTCATTTAATACCTATTTGTTTTATATTGTTGTAGACTATGACATATTGGACGTGAAACGATACGATCAAACTTCAGACTCTTAAGAAATATTGATACTTGTTTGTTTTTTTAAGTTTTAATACGCGAATGCACTACAATGATTATATACCCTAAGGAAATCATTTGAAATTTTCAACATGCCGTAATCTAGTCAGGAGTCGTTTCTGTTTTAAGCTTTGTGATTAAAGTAATACATGTTTCAAAGAGAAAACATTTTTCATGAAAATATTATTCTCTCGATATGTTTCGTTAAAGTAAATATATGATCCATATCTATTTTAAAATTCGTGAATTTTAATACCATGCCATTCATCCTATTACCTATTTTATTTTTCGTGAATTTTAAATTCCAAGCCAGTAATCCCATTTCTGAAAATTGTGTGTTAGTTGCTGCTTTTCCATATTCTGTAATATATAGTTACAGACGGCTTACCAGCCAATGCATATTACGTTTTCTTTTTTAATTGATCTACGACATTTTTGCCCTATAAAGAACATATCTTTCTGAACAGAAAAGCAACGCAATAAAGATTCGATCGCTGTAACTGTAGGAAAAACGGTAGTCCTAGCTAAAATGTATGTAACATATGCGTTGCTCATATGCGCTTTGATTGGGTCAGTCAAATATTTGGCAAATGACATAGTCATCTATGACGAAGATGAAATGTTTGAAAGTTAAGATAGAGTATAGGGGAGGAAAATATATCAGAACGTTGGTTGTACGTACGAAAGCTATTTGCATCTAAAGGCCAGTTGATGTCAACTTGTAAGGGAATCACATTTTGTAACGCATTATTTCCTAATGGAAGCAACAACTTTATGATGAATTATTTGATACAAGAAATAATAATATGTCATACCTCCTCCTATAGATCCTATAGTGATGTATTCACACTTTTTCCAATCCGTTGAGCTTTTCACACACTGTAGGGCTTCACCCTCAAAACAGGCATAATATGTACCAGCTTCCTTTCCAGGCGGTAACTCTAGTATCGTTTTGCTCTGTAATAGAATATGTGTAATGCTTTGGATTTGTAATACTTGCCTTTCATGCAAATTTGTAATTTCAAGTATGTGGGCCAAATGCATGACACAAAATTAACGAGGTTGGATTTATTTTTGACATTGTAAACGATTTGTTTTCTGTTACATATCGTTCAGATTTATAATCTAGCGAGCAAGGTATATGTTAATAGCAATCAGTCTTGTATTCAATCAATATTGTCTTACAGTCATATTTACAGCACTTATCGAATTTACATGCGTTACCTTAGCATCACAGCTTTGAAAAATAAATCCTGCTTAAAGCAGAAAATTTATTTGAAAGTAAACAAAAGGAAATTAATCTGACACCTACCCTCCACGTAAAACCTCCACGTCAATTTAAATCAACTAGGTAAAGCCCTTTTTATATTTACATATCTGGACTGATACTGTTATAGCTTCATCGCGCGAATTGTTTTCCTTTCTCTCGCCCTTGTACGTAATGTTTCCTGAATTACATTCAAAGTATAATCTGAATAATGCATGCTTGTAGTTTACTGTGAACTAAGATGTGTAACTACAAGAATTGTTCTACTAAACCCTCTTGTACCTCGGTTATATAAATGTTAACTTTCTTCAATTTTTATTCATATTGCGCGCGTATGCCGATAGAAACGGTAAATATGTAATTAATATTTGGAGAGAAGTACGGAAAATGCTTGAAGTTAGTTATGGCAGAATGAGACCACGAACGGTCACCGTATTATCCATGCAACGAGTGAACTAATGGCGTTTTCGTCGTGCTTTGACCACTATTATAGACGAGAAACTCTCAGTAAATATGACAACTGTGTTTATATCAAAATATAAGAAAAGAATAATCGTACACGAAAAATCGAATTTAGCACAATTGTTTTTCTGTTTCTTCCACTAACTCAATTGTTAGATATACCTTGAAAATTACAAATTTAAGATCGCATTTAAAATAAAATGTAATTAAATTGAATTTTTAAGTCGTGTGACTTACATCATATTCATTCCATTATTAACCTAAACTATTTATAAATGACATAATAAAACAAAGGAATACTATTAAACAAAACCACATAATTCGCAAATGTTAATTTTCTTGTGATCTAACAGGTCGCTACTCAGATATATTTTTTTCAATTCAAGATCCTATTTAAGCTGGAACAAAATTTATAAATGAAAAGGGTGTCTTTATATGGTACTTGGTAGTGCCATCGTTATTATTCGAATGAAACATTGACATTAAAGGAGTTTTAGAATATATTAAATGTCGGTAAACACTGGCAAATAACATGAAGTACAAATCATAAACAAGGGTGCTTGAACTAAACATCTGCGAATGTGCCTTTAATTGTGATTGCTACTGTGGAATCACATAGTCCAGTATGGTCACGAGTTTAATTAGCATTACAGCAGGCATCTTGGACTGGGCCTGTATGTGGGAAAATGGTATTTAACATTATTTTCTAGACCTAACTTCATGAGTTAGTATGAGCACAAGAGGCACAATACTCTTTAAATCATTCATAGTCATAACATTTTGAGACTATATGGTAACGACAGGAATGCGAGTGTTAAACATGTCCATACAATAACATTTTCGGCCGTTGTCGGCACAGGTGGAATCGTTGTGTGAAAATATTTATAAGATGAACATGGAGAGAAGATTAGGGTACAGTTGGAAATGGAATTTGATCCCCATTCCCCTCTGTCTCTAGACCGTATCAACATGTTGGCTAATAAGTCTGAGTGTTGGTTAGTATTCAGCGTCGTTCAAGAAACTAACCAACATCAAAACGTATTGACCAACAGTCAGTACTGCTAAATAATGACCACATCTACTACCTAAACCGACACCTCTGTATCAACGCCCACATATAATAACCGTCACTTTCACTCACTGACCAGCACTTAAGCCTACTAAGAGATATGCATGGGAAGGATGTAATGTAGGGGAGTTGGAAGAATAAAAACTAAACTCACATAAAGAAACTATGCATCTACAATCCTATAATACTTCGGTCCCCTACAACCCTACAAACTTCCATAGGATCACTGTACAACCCCGCTAATTATATAACTAAAGTAGAGTGTAATTTAAAGATGGATAACAGTGCTCGCAGATTCGAATAAACAATACATCAATATCACATCGAGACATATGCAGAGATAAACATAAAACGCTTGGTTTTGTCCCCATTTTTGGAGTATTATATTTGTTTCTGGGATTCCTTGGTGAGCCTGAACTACGCGGTTTGGATTAGAATAATATTTGCATCAAACAGAACACCTCTTCGATTCTCTCCTTCTTAAGCGTCTTCTGATAGCAACACTCTTGTACGGAATCTTTGCTTTTCACGCACTCTTCTCTTCCACAGGGTAGTATATGTGGTGTGTGTGATTGCATATATTTATATCCGGAATTGAACAACATGCTGTATATAATGGCGGACGATGTTTTGCTAGTCCACATTCTAGTTTGACTAGCGAACGCATGCCATAATGAGCTAAGGCAAATCTTCGTATAAACGAGCCACATATTGAATTTGTTTAGGTCTCAGCAAAGACGTGTGTTGTATCCACCAATCAGAATGCAAGGGAACGTGTGGCATATAATACCCTTGAGCATCACTATGATTCACCTGTGTGGAACAGGAGGACAATTCACATATAGTACACATCAGTAAGTTGGCCTCGCATGTTGCAACACCTTTAGTGATGGAAGAGCGTTACACGACAATGTCCTGGACAGTCTGCTACGACGTGCCGTAGCTAATGCCAGAGTTCTTCAATGACGTTTTCAGGGCGTCCATATATCGTTTTATCTGGCCTCCTTTGTTGCGCCTTCCCTGCTTTAGGTTTCCATTACAGAGTTGTTCGTGTTGGACGCCGATGCTCTGGCACGCGAGCTAAATGTCCTGCCCATCGCAGCTGCTATTGCATCAAGATGGTGAAGATACTAGGCAGGCTTGCTTCGGCAAGGACCTCATTATCCGGGATCATGTCTTGCTACTTATGTTTAGGAGTCTTCTGAGGCAAGTTTTGCGGAAGTGATTCAACTTCTTCACTTTGCGCTGGTACACTTTCCAGGTTCGCAGGTGTATATTAGCGCGGGGGTACTATTGATCTGTAAATCTTTGTCTTTAGACTAATGAATTTTATGTTGCAGACATTGGCTTACAGCATGCCGAAGGCTGCGCTTGTCTTTGCAATCATGTCATTAACTTCGTCATCGATCACGAGGTTCTGGGACAGAGTGCAGCCAAGAAAGTTCCGCGTTTAGTCTGTAACCGTTGACTGTGATATTTGACTCAGCATACGGTTGATACATTATTTCAATCTTATTTGTATTGATCGTAAGGTCGAACTTTGTGCAAGTGTCAGAGAATTTGTCGACGCTGCATTGCATGTCAGCTTCAGAACCATGGTTGATGGCACAGTCATCAGCAAATAGAAAGTCTCTGATGATGTCTGTTGTGACCTTAGTGTTTGCTTGAAGCCTCCCGAGGTTGAACAGTTTGCCGTCAGTTCGGTATTTGATAACAATTCCCATGTCACCATCTCTAATACATCAGTAAGCATGGCTGAGAACATGAGAGTGAAAATGTTGTCGCCAGTACAGAGCCTTGCTTCACTCCGTTTGAGACAGGAAAGGGATCTGATGTCTCACAATTGTTCTGGGCTCTAGCGTCCATGCCGTTGTGTAATTGCTGCACCATTGAAATAAATTTCCTTGGGCATCTACGCGCCATGATCTTTCACAGGCCCTCTCTGCTAACAGTGTCGAAGGCCTTGGTCAGGTCGATGTTGGTAGAGAAAAGGTCAGCATTCTGCTCTTAACGTTTCTCTTGCAATTGCTTATCAGCGAATATCATGTCGATGGCTCCACACTCCTTCCGTAATCCACACTGACTTTAAGGTAGGGTTCAATGGTCAAAGAATGATGTGAATCGGATACGGAGAATCCTGGCAAGTATCTTGCCTGCGATTGCGAAAAAAGAGATACCTCGGTAGTTGTCACAAGCGTTCTGTTTACATTATATTGGTGTATGCTAGTAGATTCCTTGAATTATTGTGGGATCATCTCTTTCTATCACATGAGATGCAACAACTGATGCAGCTCCTTAGTCAGAGCTGCACCGCCTTTCTTGTATATATCTTCTGAGACTGAGTCTGAGCTAGGAGCCTTGCCACTAGAGAGCAGAAGTATTGCTTTCCGGGTCTCTAACATGTATGGTGGATCATCCATTGATACTGTAACTGACACTTGGGGTGGACGACCAATGGCTTCATCATTGATGGATGTTGGGCGGTTCAGGACACGGCTGAAGTGTTCAGTCCACCTTTCAAGGATCTTCTCTTTGTCTGTGATCAGCGTGCTCCCATTCGCACTGAGAAGAAGGGATGATCCCAATGATGATGGGACATATACTTAATTCAGTGCATCATAAACCCTCTTCATGTCATGCTTGACTGTGTGGCTTTGGATCTCATCAGCTGTTTCTCAGCCAGGAGTCCTTCATCTGACGGAGTTTATGTTGAACAGTCCTACTGATGTTACTGTAGACATCTTTCTATGAAGTAGACTTTGTATCATTTATATATGCTTTGTAGAGGCGATGTTTTTCGTACAACACCTGTCTGATGTTTACGCAATTCTCATTGAACCAGTCATTGTGCTTTCTGTGAGAGGGCCCTAAGATCTATGTGGCGGTATTGTAGACAAGCTCTCTAAGAGTCGCTCAGACTACCTCCACATTCTGGATGTCCAGAGGGATGGATTGAAGACGGTTTCCTAGAGTGCTGACAGAGGATGTTTTGGAGTTTGAGTTCTTCAGCTTGGCGATGCGCAACCGTTTTGAAATCTTTTTGCATTGTGGGCGTCGTTTTGGTCGAATACGGATGTTTAGTTTGGGGACTTCAAGGCAATAGTCAGTCCAACATTCTGCACCACACATGGACTTGGTCACCCGTACATCCTGCCTGACTATTACGTAGCCAATGAGATACCATTACTTAGATCTGGGATGCATCCATGTCGTTATGTTGGCGGTAGGGAGGCGAAAGACGTTGTTGGTGATGAGCAGTTTATGTCATGCGCAGGTCTGAATCAATAGAAGACCATTGCTAATGGAGCGGCCGTCACCAAACTTTCCATGGCCTCTTTCCAGGATATGTTGTCGGATTCGACTATTTCATTGAGGTCACCAAGGATGATGATCTTGTCAGATTTGGAAACATAGGATATGATAAAGTGTTGTTCTTCATAAGCATTTGATTTTGTTTCATCTGGATTAGCCATGTTGGAGCGGAGGCAATGACGTTCGTGATATGCTTTCTTCCATTCGATAGGGAGTGTTTCATAAGCCTGTCATTCACACCATTTGGAAGTTTTGATAGCAAATACTGATTTCACTATAAAGCTTACTCCGGGTTAAAACATCGCTTTTCCCTTCCTCTTCCACTACAAAAGAAGGTGTAACCAGTTCTCCTTTAACAAAATGCGTCCTCTCCTGTGATGCCTGTTTCACTCAAGACTACAGTGGCAATATTATATCTGGCTAGCTCCATGCCAATCAGGGCAGTTCTCTTCTGATGTCTGTCAGCATTACATCTGTCCAAAGGTGTTCGCAGGTTCCATGCGCAGAGGGTGAGAGGAACGATTTACATATTTTTCTTTGTAGTGTTTCCACCGCTGATGTAGGGTCTCCTCAAGCAGCGGTTGGCTGGCTAGGGAAGGGTGGAGCAGGCAACTTGTATGGCAATATTCTAGCCCCTTCATACTGCCATGGATGTGAGCAGTGCGAATCCTGAAAAGGGCTGCTCAGTCGCTCAAGGGGCGGCTGTACTCCACTGCTAATCTGTGTCAGGGAAGAACTACCATATGTCTGAGCCGACTGTGTGCAGATTTGCGGCTACGGCTGCCAGTTTACCCACACCTGCCGCTTCGTCTTTATTCCGTTGCCTCAGGACTTTGGGGATGGCCAAGTGACTTGCGCGTTGATTTGGTTTAAAGTGAGGACGAGTTGCGCGTCGTAGATCTCACTCTCTAGTCAAATACCATCTGCATCCAGTGGCAAGAAAAGTTCAAGACGGCGGAGATGGAATCGGATGCAGTTTCTGGCCAGGACTACATGCATGCCTCGTCCTGCTCTACGCACACCACATCGCGTTGCTGCGGATCGTCTTTCTGTCCGTCGAACTAGCTATCGGTTTCTTCAGCGCAGTCTGCCGATTGCCAGTCCTCACATGCTTGGGTAGGCAAGAACTGACTCATCGAGGATTTAAGAACTGTTGTACATGATTTAAAGCTTCTTGGAGCCTCGGGTTAGAACTGGGTAGATATGGGAACCAAAGGTAGGTGACCTTGCCCTAAAGAGGCAGACTGTTCCCCCACTAGAACGCTACCCATCCAATACACTCCAGTATACTATAATGTGACAGTCATCAACTTTGAGATCAGTGAAGCTGCAGCGTTACTGCAAATACAATAATGAACGGCCTTAGACAACTCGCTTATGTTATGATTATTTCTACTAATGTCTTATGACGATGAGAGCCATTTCTCGATTTAAGAAATATCTCAATGGAGCCCTTGCTACAATACAATATTAGTTCCTCAGTTGTCCTCACTTCTGACTGGAGTACAAACTGGCGTGGAAATTAGTGAAAGTCGCCGGTTGTGTCAGTTATCCTTATAATTCAAGGTCTGCGTAAATAACATATGGAATTTGCATCTTATATTGTACAGAGCTGAATATCAAAAATTTTTGTCAGGGTTCTTGCGTGATTGTGGAGGGCAGTTTTTCACTGATTCTACTACAGTAAAAGTCGTAATTTTTTAGCAGTTATTGCGTGGTCAGCATGTGCAAGCAATCTCGTCATCGAAACATTCTCCTTTCATAGCTGATGCTATGGTTAAAGAACCGAGAAAGAGCAATTACCCATAGGTAGGGATACCATGACATTGAGCAATTCATCTCATTTATTAACAGAGTAGCAATCTAGGTCCGCCATGCTAAGTTAAATTTGATGTATGGCGAAAATGCAAGAGCAATATTTTTTTAGAATATATGACATATATGGAGATAATGCAAGAGCATAAAAGCCAGTTTTCCAAGCGAACTCATCAGCGGCCGTACATGGGTAAAGATCAGCTGATTCTAGATTGGCCATAGTAACTTGAAGAGCGAAGTTTATATTACCTTAACAAAGTGCGTTCAAATATTTTTGGTACTTCTCTACCCGGTTATATGATCACTGGTGGGATCTAACACCGAGAAGAGTGCAAATTCAAAACATTCGATGTCATCGCAGCTAATGTTTATTACAGACTGCGCTACAACATACTTTGTTTTTGGTATGAAACTTAATCATCGGCATATATATATATATATATATATATATATATATATATATATATATATATATATATATATATATATATATATATATATATATATATATATATATATATATATATATATATATTTCTAAACAACATATTCCATAGTATTGTTTGTCTATAATTGCAGATTATATTTTAAAATAAGTATAACATGTAAGTAAACATACTTTACTTGAACCTGAGTTCAGGATATTAATTTTCTGAAGGAAAATCTTGGTTCACTTGTTCTTCGTAAGGTTTCATTAATAGACGTGACTTTAAAATGAACTTTAGATCCTCATACTGGTCCTCTTGCTGTATACCTTCTTTCGAGTCGACGTTCCGGACATGTTTGCAAATTTCTTCCGTGACAAAGTACAAAATTTTAGAGATAAGCTTGACACCACAATTTTAATTGGCTCGTCGTCACCATACAGTTGGGATACAGAATTTGAGCGGAAACCATTACTAGCATTTTAACCTGTCTCTATGGATTTCGTACGTACAATCCTGATAAAGAGTGCACCAAAGTCATGTGAACTTGATCCAATTCGAACACCATTGCTGCTCTAGTTCTTAGATCCGGTATTGCCTTCACTAAGTGATGTTATTAATACCTCTCTGTCATCAGGGGAATTCCCATCATTTTTCAAAACTGCCATTGTAAAGCCTGTGCTGAAGAAATCAACACTAGACTGTAACGATTTAAAGAACTACCACCCAGTTTCTAATCTCCCATTCATATCCAAAAGCTTAGAAAAGGTTGTACTATCCCAGCTTGTATCTCATCTGAATTCAAACAGTCTTTTTAGCAATGTACAATCTGCATATTGCCCTTGCCACAGCACTGAAACTACTCTTCTAAAAGTAGTTAATAACATTCAGTCTGCGTTGGATAGCGGAAGATTGCAGTCCTCACCCGCCTTGATTTGTCTGCAGCATTTGACACAATAGACGATGACATATTACACCGTCTCCAGCATCTATTTGGCATTCATGATACGTACTGTGGTTCAAGTCCTACTTGGTTAACCGGACATAAGTTATATCTGCAAATGGAATACACTCCAGCCCAGTTGGTCTATGTTGTGGTGTTCCACAGGGGTCTATTCCTTGACCTCTTCTCTTCATTCTATACACTCAGTCGCTCTCAAGTGTCATAGATCATCACCCAGTGTCTCACCAATTGTACGCTGATCACACCCAAATATACAAATCTAGCCACCCACCTGAAGTTGATGCTACCATCCAAGGTGTAGAGAGGTGCATTTCTGATGTGTAATCATGGATGACATGTAACAAGCTGCAGATGAATGATGATAAAACTGAGGCCATTCTGATCACAACACAAATACTTTCTCATTCACAGCCTTTACTTCAAACAATAAATATCAGCAACACCAACATTAAATTCACACAATCAGTACGAAACCTAGGTGCTACTCTGAACAATACTCTCACATTGCACCAACATGTCATGAACATATGCAAGGCTGCATATCTTGAGCTGAGACGCATCACCTCAGTTCGCAAATATCGTTCAGTTGATGCCACTAAATCACTTGTGTGTTCATTAGTACTTTCAAGGCTGGTTCATTTCAATATCTGCTCCAGAACTTCCAAAATTTCAAAACACAGCTGACCGGATCATATTTAGAGTACCACGATCAGAGCACACCTCCCCGCTGCACTGTACCATACACCGGCTATCCATTTGATCCAGAATCAAAGACAAAATGTGTTCTCTGTGCTACGTTTCACTGTCGGACTCTAGTTTAACATACCTATCTGACGTCACACATGTGTACACACCAGCAATATACTTGCGCTCCTCTTCTGACACTCGTATACTCATTATTCCCACTATGAAAACGAAGTCATATGGATAGTTTTTTTGCATACCAGAGCCCAGCAACGTGGAATGAATTGCCCACTGAACTTAGACACAAAGACACAGTGATCCCATTCAAGGGTGCTCTCAAAACTCAATTCGACTGCATGAACAAACTTAAAAACCTAATAATGTTTCCTACCTTAAATATTCTCAGCATGTTTCTTTATGTTTTCTAATTTCATGGTGTTTGTTTTTGTAATCATATCATTATATGTTTTTTGTATCTTATAGGTGTTGTCTAGTGTTGGAAAGCGCCTAGAACTTCTAAAGATTTGTCTCTATACAAAGTCCTCATTATTGTCATTATTATTATTATTATTATTATTATTATTATTATTATTATTATTATTATTATTATTATCATTATTATTATATTAGTTTTATAACGTTACCGTTGTTTATATATGAATTATTTAATCTTCTCTTCATATCGTAATTGGAGTCAGATTTTTAACATTGTTTCTGTTATCATTTGAGAGGATTTATTTATTTACATTATTCACTAGAATTACAAAGTACTCGTAAATACTTTCGGACTAAATCCCTATTTTGGCATTATTGAGAATTCAGTTAAAAACATTTAGGATAATATAACTGCGACACATCATGACTGTTAGTACATTAACTCTGCTCCAGGCTTTAATATATCAGCACATTGAAGATTTGAAGTTATTCCAAACGTGACTAGAACACACTCAGAATGACCAGAATTTTTGCTCTTATCACTATTAAGACTATATTAGTTTTAATCACACTGCTGGAATTACCTTTTAAATTTTCGCATTGCATTCTAGTGAAACATTATTTTATTGAAATGTACTAAATTTGTTGATTTTCGTTCTTTTATATTGCCTAGTTTAAAATCACAGCGCCGCAACACGAGAAACTTTTCAATGCGTCAATCCGTTTCATCATCAAGAACCTTTACAGTTCAAGATTATTAAGATACCATTATGAAGCCGCGAGGTTGTGGTCTTGATCCCGCCCTTTCCAGTTATTTACAATTAAGCGGCTTAGATAAATGTACCCAGGAACAACCCACTCCCACATGATAAAAGGCCAAAACCCACCAGAGTGCGTTTCTTGCAATGAGCCATGCACCGTTAATCACTTTATGACGGAGTGTTTCGACCTCCACCCTATGCGCGATAAGAACTACAATATGCATGAAATGAAGGAACTTTTTGATACAATAAATGTCGCTTGTATTATAGAATTTCTGAAATAAGTAAAGACTTATCCTGAGCTATAAATTATATGCTATCACCTTGAACAGTTTTCTGTAATGCATATACCATCATTTTTCAATACCTGTTCATCTGTTTTCATTAACATATATCATTTACATTTCCCTTTGATCGGGAAGCTCTATATATTACCCATACCATCTTATCGCATTAGTTTCAACTGTTTGTTTTTTATATCGCTAGTCGAAACTAAACCTTTTTACCACTTTTAAATGATCCTACATATGACCTTTTGTATGACGTTAATTAGGCTAACAGTGCTTGTGCGCCTTAAAAATACAATCAATCAATCAATCAGTCAATCATATCTTATTTAACTCAATGCCGTTGTAACTCAGAAATGGATCCCGGAATCGTCTTTTATAACATTGTTCTAGCGTATTGTTTTGTTTGCCTTGTACGCATGTAGAATAATTGCATCTTAGTTTTCAAAATTCGTATGTTGTTTTTGTGGCTGGAACCGAGACATTTAAGAACGTTGACGAACATCCTCGACTGCTCCAAAAGCGATCGTGGTTGATAAGCGTAGTTGGTTTGTTTATCCTCTACTAACGTGTAATTCCTACTCGTTATATCCGTGTTAAAATTCTGATATTTACTCTTGATGCTTTGCATCTACTCTAACAGCAACATTACTAGTGTAAGATGTAATAATGCAAAAATGTCGGCTTTAAAGCGCTTCTTGGTATTTGAGTAATTATTCACTTCTTTTGCTGTCAATATTCTTGCTACACCGGACTATGGTTGATCAGAGGGAACTTGTTTCACAAATATTGTGGTTGATTATAAATCCCAATAACTCGAATATGTTAGTTTTCTCCCATAAGGATAGGTATTCGTATTCGATCGTGTTGCCTGATTTTCGTCAATTGCTTTACTGAATGCATGCTGCTACATAAGCGAAAATCTTGTGTTATTGTAAACACGGTAAATATATTATTCTTAATAATTTTATTTTATCTGGAAAAGATAAAGAAATCCTGTTTATTTTTTCACAAATTTCAGAATCATTGTGATCGTCGTTGTTTTGTGTATTTCCACAATCATATCGTGCGCTGTTTCTACATAGTTATGAGTTTCTACTCACATAGATTGAGCAAAATGTCGACACCAAACAATACTAGTAAATAGGTCTGGATAATGTTTCAACTAACATTACACCATTAAGATATTTATTGCATGATCTTGCTCCATCGCAAGCACGCATTGTAAGCAAATATTATTCACATTAGTAATAATACCATGTTCTGCTATATAGTGAAAATGTTTCAAGTCACAGTAAGTTAACAGGCTAAAGCCTCACAAGCACAATATTTTAACACGTACAGTAATCTCAAAACGACATTGGCAAATAACATTTATTCAATCGGACATTTGGATAAATCGCTGCACATTAACTGTTGAGCTAATGCATCACAACAACTCGAAAATGACCATCAATTATAATATCACATGCAAGAAGTTTAAAAGTAACAGTGCCCTCTTCTAATTCCGAAAATCTTTGTGTGAAATCAGTGGGTCTTTCGCAATTAATATAATATACCGCGGTAATTATTTATGCAATATCGCCACACAATCTCTGCCACAGTCAATATAGTCACACAGAGAAAATATTTTCAGACAAATATTAATGATGGCGATTAATAATATTATTCCTGCACTAGTAGGATTAACCGCACAAGAAAGGAATATCATGAGATATAGAATAGGCACAATCAATAATATAGGCAGATTATTTGCACAGCGAGTACGCACAGGTATGAAATCAAAGTCGACGATGCCCTAGATAAAATTGCTTAAACACAAGCTTAATTACGGATCTTTAATATAAGCTTTGTCTGTGACATATACATTAGCATCCAACGAAGTCATGGATATTTTGCTACTAAGAAAGTCAATGAAGTAAATTATAGTCCCACCTTCAAACTACCTTTACAAGCCAATATCATATAAACAGATATCTGCAATTCCATGCATCTTAAATAGCAACGTGTTGGTGTGACTTCTTTGGTTTGGCATTTTGTATTGGGTATTATTCCATCGTGCAGGCACTCACGTTTGACTTTCGAAGTAAAGGTAGTGAACTCCAGATGCCATATCAAGCTATCATAAATTGAAAGCCGCATTATATCACTACTAGTGTCGACACAGAATCCTACATTTTACTAGCTACACTACCTATATGATGTAATAGGCAGGGAAACTGCGAAAGACGCTAACACTCGCACAAGATATTTATAAGAGAGATCCAATAATTATAAAAAAAACACTTACTAAAAAATAGGACATGTTTAGAGGATATGCGGAAAAGTTTCCACAAATCGGATTTGACAAAAAAGATCATTAACAGTTGGCCAGGAAGCTGGCTTACGTTACTTGTGATAAGTGCTAAACATGTGACACTTGGATCACAAATACCATTATATTTGCAACATTCAAATTTGATATGTGACTAATGCAAATGTTTCAAACTGAATAATAATTCGTTTTAATATTGTATCATGAAAATTAAAAACCTGATGCTAATATTATTAAATACTTACCGAGATTCCTCGAGAACTTCGTAAAATTCCATTCTGATAGAAACTAAAAAATACCGGTACAGTGAAAAGTACCGTGATACGTATCACAGGAGATAAATACCACGGTAAACCGGTATATAGGTCATACCACGCACCTCTCTGACCCAGCATGTTAAAATTCAATAAAAAGCTACAAGAACCCCATTGCGTTAAATTTCCAAACAGGGCTATACCAACCCAATAATAATGGTTAAGTGAAGTTATTAATTATATATACCCTTAGATGGGTACACCAGCACAAATTTAACCATGCCAATCACCTAAATCACTTTGATGATATAAAGATTTATACCTCAAATATAATATTAAATCAGTCTTTAATTATGTTTGATGCAGTTTTCTGATTTTATACAGACTAATGTGTTTTCTGATCATAACGATAATGATACTGTTGATGGCGATCAACGCTGTAAATCATACACTATCTTTATTTCCCTCACGGGATCTGTAATACAGATCTCTAAACTGAGGTAGCCGTTGTGCTGATATGTGGATAATACTAATTATGAATGCAGAGTGCCGATATATGTCTATCTATATATCTATCTATCTCTCTCTCTCTCTCTCTCTCTCTCTCTCTCTCTCTCTCTCTCTCTATATATATATATATATATATATATATATATATATATATATATATATATATATATATATATATATATATAATGTAGTACAACATTGCACCATGCGCACAACATTGTAATACCGATTTGATGCAATATTGATTTTGCGTGATTTAGGTTTATCTGCTCACGATATTGACAAAGAACCTTGGTCGTAATAATATAAATAATAAACACATGAATGCCATTGTTCGTTTTAACTGATCTCTACTGAATCCGGCAAAAGGAAACAGTTTGTTCACCTCAGAAAGTAATTAAATACTACAATTAATGTAACCTTTAATTTTGTCCCAAATACTGTTGTAATGCTCTTTACGTTACCCAGTAGACCAGTTATGTATTGCAGCTTATTAAAATTATCGAATACATTATTGAACTAAATACACTTAATCTTAAAGAAACGAACCGCACATATAGCTGGCTTGTTGAATATATTTACAAGTACACTTAAGGTCAGAATACTTTACTTACTCTGCGAGAAATGCCAGGATAGTCCATCCAGCAAACAGACGCTACGGGAATTCCACAATATTTTGGATCATCTAAGGAGGCGATCAAAAAATTTTCCTCGTGCCTTATCTTTAGTTTGCAAGGCTCGGTTGGTGGTGCTGTCAATGTTAAAGATAAAATATGATAGTTTCAGCAGTGATATAATACTATTTCCATATTTCCAAATTCTGGGTACTTTCTAAATTTCGAAATAACAAGCTTAGCTTTATCATTATACAGCAGTTTTACATTTTCATATAAAAAATAGCAGCATAAAAGCATCACTTATTTTGCAATTAAAATGTATGACATTCTTATATTAACGACACTATCTTAAGGCATAACTATATCAAAATAGTGATGCGCATTAGTACATAAATATATGGTTTCGTGATGAGCTTGCACACAAGTAAAATTTATACTACTACGATCCACTTAATGAACAATGAATGGTGGAACTTGTGAAATTTGAATCCCTAGAGCTATATTGCTATAGCTTGGCTTCAAACACGCATGATCGATCGAAACAAAATAAGTCATCGCGTCTCTCCGAGCTAGCATTAGTTTTAATTTTAATATATTACATTTCTTATCTGTTTACGATAAACTGTCGCATTTATAAGGTCACAATTTCGTATATCTCTATATATGTCGACTGTGACAGAAATTAACTGGAACATAAGTGCATTGAACACAAGAATATTTGAAAATGTAGAATATAACTCATATTCACACAAGTTACATTGAGATACATTGAATAGATTTCAGGTGGTGAAATGCACATTTCACGTCTTTAACATAAAGGCAACAATATTTGTATCAAGCGATTATGTATATTTGTTTGCATGTTTTGAAGGGATACAACTGTGATCAAAGTGAATTGTGGTACAAGATAAAACACAAACGACTAGCATTGTTTAACATTAAATTTAAAACATTTAAATATAATCAAGTAGTTGTTCAGAAAAAATGAAGATTTGCATTGTAGGGTAATAATTTTAAATCAGAAAGCGTTGACTAGAAGACTTAAAGATAGACAATAAGAATGCCTTGATAAGTTCGACTACATTGTGAAACTAACTCCCAGCAAATAGAAATCAACAAATTATAGAAAGAAGAAATACCTACAGTCTATTTCCCGATATACAGCAATAAATGTATTTTAATAGATAATAACGATGATGCAGTCAGGATTATATTGAAATGCGTTATATAGGTCATGCAATAAAGTATGCCAATTACCCTATACATTAATTTACTTCCGGAATGATAAAGCACATGGGGAATAAGTAATAAATATGAAAACTAAAATTCCTTGAACTCCATAAAACAGACATCAGATAAAAGAACAAAATTGACTCTTAGCATTTGTTTAGACAAAGATTCAATAAAGTATAAGATCCCACATAAAGTTCAATGGAAAGAATAGCTAAAATATATATCATCCAGCACTACATACACCCAAATCAAGGAAGAAAAAACGACTAAGAGGTGGAAGAGTTGTTAAAGAAATGGAAATATAGAAAATAAATAAATCATTTTAACTCTATGGCATAGGAAAATGTCAACTTTGACGGTTAAAACTTAAAACTATATTCAAATATTGAAGTACTTCATATTGCTGAGGAAATGGGGATTTATAATAAATGGTTTAAGTAAATAATTACCGACCGAAAAACAAAGAAGATAATAAATAACACTAATACTCTTTCAGCATATGCACGCTCTATGCTTTTATTGCATACGTATTTGCCAATATCATAATCAGAAAAGATGTTAAATAGTTTTAATTTTACACTACATTACACGATCAAGCTGAACAATCTTAAAAACGGAACCAAAAGAATATATTTATCTGGAACTGGAAAATGACAGCCACGTCGTTGAAGACGGTATCAAAGCAATCGTCAAGAAGAGTAAAGGAATATCATAACATTTCAATTATTTGAACCAAATGCTTACAAGAAACAAATATATATGCAAAACTGACCTAGGTAAGCGGGCCGTTATTAAGCAAAACAATCGAAACAATTTAAACTAAAATAAATGGAATCATTGAGACATTCAAAACGCAATAGAAATGTATGTAAATATTGATGAGAAGTCAAATAGAATTAGACCATTTGAAGAGGAAATAAGACATAACATAAAGAGTTTTGTGATAAAATTAAACTTATTTCTGGTAGTATATTGCGTTTATCCAAACATAGGGTTATGCTTGTAAAGACAATCTGAAAATCATCATGTCAGGTACATTGTTGAATTATTATCATTAAGCAGTGGTTGGCTGGTTCCATATCTGATACTGCTGCAGACTATTAATTGCAATGTAAAGGTCTGAATACGCTTCATTGAGCTTTGTTGTTTATATTTTACATACACATTATTATTAAAAACAGGAAGTCATGATCCTAAGAAAATAAGACTTACACACAATGTATATACTCTGAAAAAAAGCCTGCTACAGCTATTATATTTTACTAAACATTTCACATTTAATGGATGTTTGTGTGCATAACGACTACAGTGTTATGAAGTGTGTCATTGATATGGCGAAGAGAATATATACCAACGGATATCATATATATATATATATATATATATATATATATATATATATATATATATATATATATATATATATATATATATATATATATATATATATATATATACCGCCTCATAAACAGGAAAACTCGAGGAATTAAATATTTAAACATAATAAAACATTATACGAAATATACCATGAGCATCGTTAAACCCCATCAAAACTTAATGACAGCGTTGCTAAAACTAAATCCAAATAGAACTGAGTCAATGTACGTAGTTCATAATGTGTGGTTGTATGTTTGTTTGTGTGTGTGTGTGTGTGTCGCTTGACTTGAAAGCGAAAAGATATATTAAACATACATTGGAAAACACTTTAAATATAATCAGCGTGGCAGCAATAGCCATATCCTAAGGAGAAGGCTACATGTTCAAGCTAAATGACACTAATTTCATGGCATACTAAGATTTAGTGTTAATGCAGAGAACAGCATCCAAAAAGCGGGAACTAAT
This sequence comes from Sinohyriopsis cumingii, assembly GCA_028554795.2. NCBI lineage: Eukaryota > Metazoa > Mollusca > Bivalvia > Unionida > Unionidae > Sinohyriopsis > Sinohyriopsis cumingii. The sequence goes on from JAPYKE020000169.1 coordinate 579,997, forward strand.
AATGCAGTGTTGCGGAACGGCATGAATGGCAAAACACTGTTTCTGAAGTTCTTTTGTTTGTGGTGTATATGGCTTGATTTGAGAAGCAGTCTTTGGGATAGTCTTAAATTTGCTAAATATTATCTTTCAAAGGTCATAAAAGAAAAAGAAAAGTCGAACTTGAGGTATGCTTATTTTCTTTCTACTGCTTCAATAAATATTAAAAACCATAAGCATTAGGTAAGATTGGTTTCGTTTAAACATTTTCAAATAACACCAAGAGGATGACAAGGATATATTACATAAGTGGTTAGAGATACACGTTAATTTGTATGAAACGACCAATAATTTGTTTCTGATTTAAACCTGTGGGAACTATTAATTAAATGAGAACTAATGCAACATAGACTATATCTCAATGACAAATATTTAATTCGAACAGTATGGGTGATCATGCAAACGTACTTATTGAACAATTTTAAAGAAGATATGCAATGTTAGCATGAGCAAGGAGAAAAAGCCAGTTGACACAGGCTTTGAAAAAAACTATGTTTATGTTCGTCTTGGTCTGAGAGTTCTGAGGTGGCAAATCTAATACGTTTCCTTAGCTATTCTTGTGTCGCGTTTTAGTATGGTCTGTCTTAGACACACACTATTATCTGTGTAATATGATTTCATTCTTCATTTTGAAGCATTGTAGAAAATCGTTTTCCTCTTTAAGTTCAAATTTGTTTGAAAGGATCTTCTTCCCAGAGTAGTGATACAATATGTAGGTTTCGCAATGTACCTTATGTCTAATTGACTCAGGATAGCCATTAATGTGTGGAGGGACCATTGACGCTAATACAAATATACATATCAGATAAGTTTTAATTCTGAAAACACGTCATCTTTACTCTTTGGATTTTGAGTGTCAGATATATGAAATTAGATGTGATTAGAAACAAACTTATTTTAAGTTATTATTTGAATCGGCATCATTGTAGCAACCTGTTAGATTTCATCTTTCAGTGAGTTCAATAAATCATCCAAACACACACTTCTTCATTAAATAACTGACTGTTCAAACTGTACATAATTAAAAGAATATTCTTATTTACACCCTCTCTCTTAATCTGTCTATAACTATATAAATGCAATAAACTGATAACGAACAGTGCAAAAAAGTGTCTAAATAGCATGAGTGCTTCCGACTTTTATTGAGTCTTTCTCAAAGGTAGACACAATATATACGAGAGACAAACAAATAAAACATAAAAATCATTGTGTTTGCAGAAGCAGTCATGTAAAGTTTGCAAACACAACGGTTTTTCTGTTCGTTGTCAGTTTAATTAACCAGTCCCTGACACACGTGATCCCTTGCTGGATCCAATGCAGTTGAAAGGACTATTATTCGACATACGATTTGTATAATATATATAGATATATATATATATATATATATATATATATATATATATATATATATATATATACATACATACATACATACATACATACATACATACATACATACACACACATACATACATACATACATATGTGTGTGCGTGTTTCTCAGTGTTTCTCAAATTATTTCTGCCCCTCCAATTGTAGACAGCTAATTTAAACATCATATGCCTCGATTCCTATAAAACTTCCATTTAAATGTCCATTTATACAAATATCTCGCGTTCTGTGATATGATGAGCTTGCGCTAAGCTCATTGTATATTCTAGCTGCCATACTTTAAAATGTAAAAAAATTTGATCCAACAATTTAAAAGTTTGCAAGTGAGTCATGCCAACAAATTCGTTCTCATGCACCTTGAGCCGTTTCGTTTTACTTTCGTCCTTTGATATTCGGAGAAGAACGAATGCTCAAGTAGATTAAATCACTGCTGTACAAGAGCTTAGACAGGTGTGCCGCTATTCGCCGAGCGTGTTTTAGCCCTATCAGATTCGAACTAATTATTTTCTCTAAACGTTGCAATTATATGCTCTTTATAATTATATATGAATGTATGCCTTGCAATCATATATCCATGTATACTTTATGTAGTTGGAAAAGTTTTTTCTGCCCTGTTTAACCTTACTATCAATCTTTCTTATTCTAGACATTGGAATAATAATTTTGGAGCATTTACGTTTCCATAGCAAACATGCAAAATACAGCGGTATGGTTAGTTTGTATACTGACTCTTAACTCGGAGGAGAAGAACACGAGCCAATAATAGATAATAAAAAAACATAAAAACGATTTAGTGTTCAAATTTTGTTAAATAATTAATCTATACAGTACAGTAAGTACGAAAAACAATGTCAGGACTAAACTTATTTGATTAAATGCTCACCAAGTACATGTATTTGCACTTTTGTTGTCATATGCCAACCATCGATATCGTATAAAATCTTATATGTCGCCTCGTCCGTTGAAAGAATGTTTCGTATCAAAATAGTTCCATTTTCAAAGAACAGTTTTCCCTTGTATGTTTCCGAAATCGTATCTTCTTTGCTCGAATTTTGCAGGAACCACATAGCAATAGCATCTTCTTTGACACTAATTTTGTAAAGGGAAATTTTGATCTTGAAGTTAGGTGAAGCAATGTTTTGGAACACCTCAGCGGAATCCCCGATGCAAACGGATTTATGAACAATTCCTGTGTCTGAAAGTGAAACGTATGTATAATATATTCTATATAAATAATTAGATTTTAAAGCATTACCGCTAATAATAATAATAATGATAATAATAATAATAATAATGATAATAATAGCAATAATGATAATAACAATAACAAAAATAAGTAGTAGTAGTGGTATATCATCTTCAGCAACAACAAGAAAGTAACAAAATGAACTCGGATACGAAGATTCAAATTGCTCACATAATATCCATGTTAAGGAGTAAAAGAGTTGTATCGCTAAATGGACAACTCATAATTTAACAACCTAGGAAATAGAGATCATAGATCATCTGGTCATCAGAATGCATTTGATAAGAGACAGAAATGAAGTGGACACAACTTGAAAATGGCGTTGACGGAGGGGATAGAAAAGAATACGTTATTTGCGTCTGATCGAAGGTAGGCAATGTCAGACCTGATTCATACCTATGCTTGTTTGTTTGTCGGAATAAATTATAACTTAGCATAAACTTACCTTTGGAGTAAAATATGAACACAAAACTGAAACATTAAATTTACACTTTGAAATAGAATAAAAACAGGCACACTTGGAGTGCACACAGTGCTAAAACATTAAATTTACACATTCGAATAGAATAAATCGACCAAGCTAGAGCCAATGTTAATGGAGTTTGGTCAAAATACAGAATGATAGAGACATTTAGCCATGAATAATGGACGTAAACTATAAATTAACAATCAACGATAGAACATCTTGTTCTGTATAAAACGAGCAAGGCACCAACTAATCATGACAGAGTTTTACTCCATGCAATACTACGAATCCATTCAAACAAAATCGAAGAAACAGAAAACCTAATGTAAGCGAATGATGTCATACTAAACCAGAATCTGAATTATAAAATGTTCGACAAAACTGTAAACAAGACGCATGCATTCTCATCACGTAAATAATAAATATAAGTTGCAGAGTAAAGAAAAAAACTGAATGAAATGGGAGCACATACAACCCAATTAGACTAAAGTAGACCTGAAAGATGGGTAAAATGCTATCGATAGAGCAGTATAAATCAGTAATTCTATAATCTAACCAGCAAATTATTACAGGAAGTGATCCAAGAACTGAAGCAATAATTCAACGCAATATCATACTAAATCAATAGGTAGTAGAGGGTAACACGGTTCAAATAAAACAAGCGAATCAACATCAAATGACGGAGGGTATACCGAATGCGCAATGGCGTTGATAACTTCAGCAATACCACGCTGAGCAAAATATATGTGTAATATATTATGGAACAAACTTATAGGAAAACTAGCCAAGCGCATGGGCAATTTAAATAAAAGAAAGGGATGATTGTTAATGAGAACGAATATAGGTTAACAACAACAAAATTGCTCAGAATGTAATTACAACAAGTGGCAGTGGAACCAACAAGGCTCGTCAGACATCTATTAGCACGTATAACATATTAGCAGCACAAAATTGTGCGCCCTTGATAAACCAGAAATGGCTGCCAACTGTGATCAACGACAGGCAAATAAACAGATTTGGAATGACATGCAAGGAAACGTTTCACTCCGAAATGAACATTATAATTTTGGACGAAAATTGCCAGTAACAAGGACCAGGCTTCCAGTCAATAATAGGGTCATCCACAATAGCGAAAACAAACACGATAGCGGCATTTGTAACTTTCAAAAAGGCTCTCGAAACAATATCCCACTCTTTGACCTTGTAATATCTGCTGCAGGTCTGAGAAGCCTTAAACTCACAGAAATGCGTTGACGATATTATTTGATCCTCTTGCAGCCAACAAATCAAGGCAATATACTAGGAATCGACTAGACGAAAAGAAACTTTTAAATGATAGTGTCACGAACGAGTTCACATGAAGGATAGGGTACGATAGAGCGTCAAAATTAGTAATATTTAGAATAGTACGAGTCATAACATCTACACAACATAAGCTATAAGGTACTAAGCTGGCATCGTGTGAATGGAAACGAATGGATATATAAGGCGCTTTGCACCGAGAGTTTGTTGTGCACAGGTTGTACTTTGAAAATTGGACTTGTTTCGCATGATAGATTGCGTAGCAGGTTGCAGAACAAACGACGTAATATATATATATATATATATATATATATATATATATATATATATATATATATATATATATATATATATATATACATAAATAACAGTCTCGGATGCATGGGATGATGGGCACGGACATGTGCTACTATCCCAAAGCAGGGAAGGTTTTTGATAGTTGTTGAAAACTGATAGAAGGCCAAATAAAATTAAAGCAGACAAAATCAGACATACATGATAGACGACCCTGAAAGAGGCAGCAATGTCAATTCACCAAGTACAATCATTTTGTCAAATGACC